>JBBPBX010014137.1:0-35318 GCA_038048925.1 Garcialebias charrua
TAACATCGCTAAAACTAGTTGGCATGACAGAATAAATACAACTTGCCCGATAGCAACACGTACCTGAAATATTCTCTCCATTTTGACGAGATGTGTGGCCGGGTTCTGTTTTCAACCGCTACTTCCTGTTTACTGTAGACATGCGCAGTGCTGACGTCTGACGTAATGACGCTGACGTCTGACGTAATGACGCTGTGCGTGGCTTGGTAGATGCGCTACAAGCCAGCAGATGGAAACACTTCTGCTTCGCATTAATTTGTATTTACATATTTGCGAGATTTAAAAAATTAGCTCAAAAATCGAAATGAAAATGGATGGAAACACAGCTAGTGACAACCTCAGCCTCTCCGGTCAGCCTCGTCGTTTTTTTTAACCGGAGGTGGCCTCTCGTGCTGCGGAGCATCGGAGCCGGGCTGGAGCAGAACCAGAACAGTGACTTCTTCATCCTCCCCGGTCAGTCTCATCATTGTTCGTTGGGGTTGGCCTCTCATGCTGTGGGCTGCGGAGGACCAGATGAGCAGGGTGACGTGCTGAGGAGCGGAGTGAAGCAAGGAGGAGCAGCGCTGTTTGGTGCTCGTGAGGAGTCCAGCCGGAGTTTTCATCGGCCCTGGATAATAATAATTTTATTCCGGATCACGCTGTTGTTCCCTGCTGACCTGAAACAGGCTAGGATCATGTCTTTAATTTCAAGAAGATTTTCTTGCAGCTCACTTTGCTTTAATTTCAAGAAGATTTTCTTGCAGCTCACTTTGCTATTTTCTGCAAATTATCTGTTTCTACCTGTTGATTCTGGGCCCAACTTCTGTTTCCCATTGCCGCATCAATTCATATTCACAAGGGGGCTGGAGCCCCCTCAGCCCAACTCAAACTGCAGTTGGGCCACCCCGTCGGATTTGTTTGCCAATCTAATATGTGATGCTTTATGGTCTGAGACTTTTCTGCACCATTCATATTATTGTCATTATTTTCAGATCTCAGACTATCTGGAATCACTGAATCTTGTTAACACATCTGGATCTGCCCATCACTGCAACTTTCACAGTTTTTGGGTTCTGAATGATCGTGTCTTCATTCATGTTTCTCATGGTTCAATTATGGGGCAAATTGTCACACTATTAACTCCTGTAATTACACATCAGTGACAAAAAACTCAAGAAAATGTCTGATAATAATGTTGTTACTGCTTTCAGGGATTCAGCCCAACCCTGGACCCCACACTAACTACAGTACACCAGATGACTTTAAAAACATGTCAGGTCTTCATTTCCTGCATGTAAACGCTCGTAGCCTGCTAAAAAAACTTGATGCCTTGAAAATTCTGGTCAGTTCTTCTGGGGCAGATGTAATCTTCATCTTTGAAACTTGGCTTAACAAATCTGTTCTGAATAATGATCTGGTAATCAATGGATTTAATATCTATCGCTGTGACCGTCAAAAAAGGGGGGGATGGAGTTGCTATTTACATCAGAGATTCTTTGGTTTCCAGTCTTGTGTCTGCTAAAACAATCCCAAACCAGTTTGAGGCCTTAGCTGTAAACATAACTTTGAATGGAGGCCAGATCTTATCTGTAGTGGGTTGTTATCGTCCCCCCTAAGCAACACCTGAGGCTCTGTCCTCCCTGACAGAATTCCTAGGAAATTTAAAATTCAAAGAGATTTTTTTGGCAGGAGATTTCAACATTGGCCAAGATAAGTCAACCCCCCACCCTCTGTGATAAATTCAATGAATGTTGCCTATTACTCAATCCAACCAAACTTACTGACTCTCCCACTAGACCAAACCAAAACTGTCCTAAAAAAATCTTCCATCTTAGACCTGTTTCTAACAAATACGCCTCACAAATTCCATGGTACAGGTGTATTTGCTAACATTTTGAGTGATCATTGTGTAATAGCGGCTCTCAGAGATATTAAACTTCCACCTTCTAAGCCTAGATTAATTAAAAAAAGGGATTTGAAACGTTTTTGTGAACAGTCATTCCTCTGGGATCTATCTCACTTTGACTGGCAACGTATTTTATTAACCAACGACATGAACACCGCTTGGAACTATTTTCATAATAGTTTCATTTATTTTGTGAACAAACACGCTCCTTTCCACCAGTTCAGGATAAAGGGACGTGACAGCCCCTGGTTTACTCCTGAACTAGCTGACATCCTGCACAAGAGAGACCATCTTTGGGCCGCAGCAAGAAAATTTGGCTCAGACACTGATTGGTTGAATTTTCGGCAGCTAAGGAATAAATGCACAACTGCCATCAAAGCTGCAAAACGTAACTATTTTTTATGTCAGACATCCAAAAATCTAAACAACCCTAAAAAATTCTGGAAAACCATCAAATCTCTCAGGCATCCCCCAATCATCTGACCTCCCATCACAACTTCCCGTTAACTCTGTTCCTATGTCAAATAAGCACGAGATCCTGAACTGTTTCAACAAATATTTTGTTGCTTCTAGTTCATTATTTGACACAGTCACAAATGGAAAATCAGCCACGTCATCTAATAACCAAACTTCTACAAATAAAATTCCTCCTATAAGTCATTCCACAGTTAATCACACCTTCTCTTTTTCTCCGTTCTCATTCAGTGAGGTAAATACTGCAAACTGTTAAAAGTCTTGATCCTAAAAAATCTGCAGGCCCAGATGAACTTCCACCTTATTTCTTAAGGCTGGCTGCTCATATCATCACAGTCCCTGTGACCCACATCTTTAATCTGTCCATAAGCCAAAACACCATTCCGGATACTTGGAAAACAGCCTTTGTTCTTCCTTTGCTGAAGGGAGGTGACCCCACCGCACTGAACAATTATCGACCGATCTCTAAACTCTGCATTTTAGCCAAGGTTCTAGAAAAACTGATAAACTCAAATCAAAAAGTACCTGGACTCATTTAACATCTTTCCTCTCCGTCAATCTGGTTTCAGGAAAAAACACAGCACGACTGCTTCTCTGAAGGTTCTGAATGATGTTGTTGAAGCATTGGATGCTAAGGACTATTGTGCTGCACTTTTCTTAGACCTGTCTAAAGCTTTTGACACTGTGGATCATAACATCTTGTGTCATAGGCTGTGTCTCAATTCAGGGGCTGCATCCTCATGAGTGCGCATTTGTCGGCCGCATACGTCATTGCCCCGCGCGGAGGACTGTCCCAATTCGAAGACTCCTCCTCATGCGGCCGAGGAATGCAGCCTACTTCCTGCCGAAATCCAAGGATGCATCTGTGAATCCTTCAAGACGGAGGCTATCCCAGAATTCGTAGCGCCAGCAGAGATTTCGCGGGGGGGTGGGACTTTCTGCGTGCAGGGGCAGGACTGCTGTGTGCTGTTGAGTCATCAGCTCGTTCAACCTCAGCGCAAGCTGAATCTCATTAAAATGTAACTACAGAAACGACTAAAAAAATATTTTTTAGCTGAATATATATTAGTGTTTCTGAGTTTACTGTTTGTTAAGAACTGATAACAAATCAGCTTATTTTACACGTGCGTAGCAAGGATTTTCTGAGGAGCGATCTGTTAAAACTCAGAGTGGACCTATAAATTGCAAGCTGCCCAGTAGGTCACTGCGTTAAGCATTCGGTTTGCATGCAGATCCCTTTTTCAAAAGCTGGTTCGAATCTCACTCGGTACGGTTAAAACTTATTTTATTTACGTTTGTCTTTTATTGGATAAAAAAAAGGAGTTTCACAAACTCCTTTTTTAAAATCTCAGTCCTCTAAAACTTATTTTACGTTTGTCTTTTATTGGATAAAAAAAAGGAGTTTCACAAACTCCTTTTTTTAAATCTCAGTCCTCATATTTTTATCCAATAAAAGACAAACGTAAAATAAGTTTTAACCGTACCGAGTGAGATTCGAACCAGCTTTTGAAAAAGGGATCTGCATGCAAACCGAATGCTTAACGCAGTGACCTACTGGGCAGCTTGCAATTTATAGGTCCACTCTGAGTTTTAACAGATCGCCCCTCAGAAAATCCTTGCTACGTACGTGTAAAATAAACTGATTTGTAATCAGTTCTTAACAGTAAACTCAGAAACACTAATATATATATACAGTACATGTATTCAGCTAACTAATATATTTTAGCGGTGTCCTAGCCTGGCCCTCGCCTTCCTGCACAGCTCCGCTCAATTCTCATGAAGCGAAGTGAAGCACAGGGTCTGGTTTCAACCAGGCTAGCGGTGTCCCTTCTCTTCCACACACACCGAGCGCGCAGAACTTCCCACCCACTTCAAGAGAACGCCCCACCCACTTCAAGGCCGGCAAACCTGAAGGCTAGACCGTCCCATTTCAGCAGTTTCGTCAAGCCCACCCGGTCTTGTGAGTGCGTGGCCTACTCGGCCCAACTAGGCTGGGTCCTCATGAGGACGCAGCCCCTGAATTGAGACACAGCCATAAGCTCTCAGAAATCGGTTTCTCAGATCACACCATTGGTTTGTTTTCTAACTATCTTTCCGATCGGAGGCAATGTTTTCAACATAACGGTACTTCTTCCAGTTATTTAACAGTCAACAATGGTGTACCACAAGGCTCAGTCTTAGGACCAACTCTCTTTACAATCTACATAGCTAATTTAGGTCAGACCATCCCTGATGCATCCTTACATTTCTATGCTGATGACACACTTGTTTATTGCCGAGTTAAAACAGTTGCTAAGGCTTTCCAGCTTTTGCAATCCGCTTTTGACATCATCCAGTCAGATTTGTTCCATCTCAAACTTGTCCTAAATGCTGACAAAATCAAAAGGATGCTTTTTTCAAATAGGAAGTCAGTCCCAGCAGTTCTTCCTCTGATTTTATCCTCAAATGGTGTCCCTATTGAGTTTGTTGATTCCTATAAATATTTGTGTATCCTGGTCGATTTGCATCTCTCTTTTAAACTCCACGTGGAAAACCTAGTAAAGAAACTGAAAGTTAAATTGGGATTATTTTTCAGAAACAGACCATGTCTAACATTGAATGCTAAGAAACGCCTTGTAACTGTGACTTTCCTCCCCTCCATTGATTACGGTGACATTATCTACATGAACGCTCCTACAAGAGTCAGAGAGAGTCTTTATTGTCATTTGCACCGCATGTGGTACATGTGATGAAACGAGATTATGTACACGGGGTCCCAGTTACATCCAACAACAAATACAAGAGAAAAACAGTAATAACATCTAGAATTAACTAAGAAAAACATCAACTAGTAATACACTAAGCCCTAATATAGTGGAAAGACATCATTATAAACAGCAGCACGAACATGAGTCTGTATGAGCAGATGGACAAGCACCTGCAGATGTTGGATGCTGTCTATCATGGTGCACTAAGATTCATAACTGGCTGTGATTATCGTACCCACAATGGAGCAGATCGTTGCCTGAAGTCCCCCACAGCCAAATCTATCTGTATTCACTGGTTAACTGGACATCATTAACCTCACGCAGACTCTTCCACTGGTACATTTTCATCTTTAAATCACTTCTTGGTCTGCTGCCCTCATACATCTCCTCCTACATGTCTCTGCGTGAGTGCAGCTACAGCGTGCGCTCTCAGGACTTGATTACCTGCAGTGTTCCGTCAGTGAGGACTGAACTTGGCAAAAGGGCCTTCTCCCACTCCGTTCATGCTTCCTGGAATATCTTACAAAAAGATCTGAAGTTCTCGACCTTTTCTAAATGGCTTTAAGTATCTGTTGAATCCTGGCAAAAACTATTGCAGACATGTTCCTGTTTTTGATTTTTTTACATTTGCCTTATAATCTGTCTGTTTTGCTACTTTGACATCTTTGTTTTAACTTGTTAAAAAAAACTGTATTTCTCTCTTATGATTGTCTATTGTTGATTGTCCAAGGAAAATCTACTGTTGTTGCTGTTGTCATCATTCTTTGTTTGTAGACAGGTCTCTCTTGTAAATGAGTCCTTGAGGCTCAATGGGATTAACCTGCCTAAATAAAGGTTGAATGAATGAATGCTGCAACCCCATCAGATTGTAGCTCAATACAGTATCTGCTAAATTGCCTGGGCCATTTGTGTTCTGTAATGTTGATCAGCTCTGGCGGCCATCATAAATATGGTGGACTCCAAAATACAGGTGTATATGTATGGATTCTCAGCCCAGTTGATCGAGATATTTTGCTAACAGACACTTTACATCTGTGTTTAGGTGTTTGCAGCTGTAGCTGTACCCGTATAGACCGGAAGTAATCACACAAAACGTAAATAATTTCACCATTTCAAGCACACGCGTGTAAAAATGGCCACAAGTCTCCATCTGGACTTCACAGCATATACAGGGTGTGTGAACATTAAATAGGTCAGGGTTCATTCACGTGCGCCAAGTGGCAAAATAAACAAAGTGGCGACTTAGGGGCGTGGCTTCACCTCCATTCGCAGGTGACGTCACGAATCAAACGGGTTGTGATTGTGTTGTGCAGCAGCGGAAGAAGAGGTCACCATTAAAAGCAGAGAAGAAGAGTGTACTCACTGTGTGTGTGTGGCAGGAAGACGGCTGGTGCTGGATGATGACAGAGGAGCAGCTGGAGAAGAAGGTGATGTGTTTGAGCTCCAGTCTGTCTGTCACAGCTCCGGATCATCAAGGACACCTCGACCTGTTTCTGACCCGGTCCACTCCTTCATCCACACCTCCTCTGCCTCTCCTTTCTCACAGGAAGCGTCTCCCTCAGAGTCTGAGCGTCAAGCAGAACAGAATCTACACAAAATAGGATTTCCAGGATCTTTCTTCAAAATAAAAGCCTTAAGCGCAAAAATGGTTACGAAAATACCACAAACATGTGCGTTTGTGCTCTGATCTTAATAGTATACAGTATAACATGTTACCATTTATTCAAAACATACCCGAGTTTTTCAAAACACTTTGCTTTTGAATGTTTAGACATTTTATTGTGAAGTTCATTTATTTTTGCGCTTCTAGTTTCACTTTACTGTATATGGCTCTGGTTTTAAAGTCTGGCTTTTATTTTTATCTGTGTCCTGAGGAAAATGACATGATGTGACGGATTATCTTATTACTGCCATCCAGACACTTATGGCAAGCCCTTTTAACATTAAATTGTGTAGTATGACTATCCGTGAATCCGATTTAATGTTAAAAGGTCTTGCCATAGCAACTCGCATCAGGACCCAGCCTTTCCAGTGACGTCATATGGACCAGAATAAATTATGAATAATTAAGGGTTACAAAACACTATCTATCTATCTATCTATCTATCTATCTATCTATCTATCTATCTATCTATCTATCTATCTATCTATCTATCTATCTATCTATCTATCTATCTATCTATCTATCTATCTATCTATCTATCTATCTATCTATCTATCTATCTATCCATCCATCCATCCATCCATCCACCATCCATCCAAGCAGAAAGCACGTCTTTACATATTTTATGATATGACATAAAAATACTTGGTATGGAGTAAAAAAAAAAAAAAAGGTTTACATGTCCATGTCTCTGTCTCCAGACTCTGAAGACAGAGACATGGACAAAAAGACAGTCTCAGAACTGGAAGTGGCAGAAATGAAGATGTTGAGGTTCTCTTTAGGAGTGACAAGGATGGATAAGATTAAGAATGAGATCATCAGAGGTACAGCACATGTTAAACAACTGGGAGATAATAAAAAACAAAAAGCAAAGTCTGGTCCTCTGGACATGAAAAAAAAACGAACAACAACAAAAATTGTAGAAACGTTTCGTCTTTCGTCCGAAAGACTTCTTCAGTCTGAGCTGCTGTGTTCAGCTCAGTCTTATAAATAGCACCCTCTCACAGTGGATCAACCAGTTTGCTGCTGACAGCCGAAACCAGCTGCTCACATGATCAAGGAGGACCATCAGCCTAACGATGGATTGTTAGCACCCTGATGGTTGTTTGCTATTCACAGAGGGCTGAGTGATACTAGCAATAACAGCATTGTAAGAGGGGGACAGTTGAACCCGGAGGCCTCCACCTCTGTTTAATGATGGACGGTTTCTTTTCACAAAGATGGCCTCCTTTACTCCTCTCTCAAACCATCGTTCCTCTCTATCAAGGATGTGAACATCTTCATCCCTGAAAGAGTGACCGCTGGCCTGGAGATGAGTGTAGACCACAGAGTCCTGACCTGATGATGTTGATCTTCTGTGCTGGGCCATCCTTTTGGCCAGTGGCTGTTTAGTTTCCCCGATATAAGACTGATCACAGCCCTCCTGACACTGAACAGCATACACAATATTACTCTGTTTGTGCCGGGGGACTGGATCTTTGGGATGAACCAGTCTTTGCCGTAATGTATTTTGGGGTTTAAAAGCCACTGGGACGTTGTGTTTAGAAAATAAACGTCTCAATGTCTCTGAAACTCTTGCAGGTCTGGGTTCCTTCTTTTCACCTGATGGCTGACTGGAGTCCTGTTTGGGTTTCTTCTCTGCTTTCAGGAAGGCCCAGTTAGGATATCCACATTTCTCTAGAGCCTGTCTTGTGTGTGATTTCTCCTTCTGTCTGGCTCCTGAGTTAGTGGGGACACTGTCTTCTCTGTGATACAGAGTCCTGATGACTCCTAACTTGTGCTCCAGAGGGTGATGGGAGTCAAACTGTAAATACTGGTCTGTGTGTGTGGGTTTGCGGTACACCTCAATTTGCAAATTTCCTCTATCAGAAACTGATACTTCACAGTCCAAGAAAGCCAAACTGCCATTTTTTACATCTTCTCGTGTGAACTTGATATATTTATCCACAGAGTTGATGTGATCAGTGAAATTTTCATTCATTCATTCATTCATTCATTCAACCTTTATTTATACAGGCTAGCCTCGTTGAGTCACGGGGACTCATTTACAAGAGGGACCTGTCTCACTCACACCAAACAACCATCCACTCTCACACTCACACCTAGGGTCAATTTAGAGTCACCAATCAGCCTAACAAGCATGTTTTTTGGTCTGTGGGAGGAAACCGGAGTACCCGGAGGAAACCCACGCATGCACGGGGAGAACATGCAAACTCCACCCAGAAAGGCCCCGGACCGGGATTTGAACCGGCAACCTTCTGTTGAAATGTTGGACTTCCTGAGATTTAATTTTAACCCAGGTGTCGTCAACATACCTGAACCAATGACTTGGTGGTCTCCCTGAAAAGGACGTCAAGGCTCTCTTTTCTACCTCCTCCATGTACAGGTTGGCAACAATAGGAGAAACTGGAGACCCCATAGCACACCCATGTTTCTGCCTATAATATTGCTCCCCATATGTGAAGTAGGTTGACTGCAGGCACAGTTTCAAGAGTTGACACAGTTGTTCTGTGGAAAGCGTGGTCCTGCTGTTCAGAGTGGTGTCTGATTTTAACCTTAAACAGACCACCTCTACTGCCTCATCAACAGGAATGCACGTAAAGAGTGATGTGACATCAAAAGAGACCATTGTTTCATCAGTCTCCATGATGACATCCCTCACCTTATCCACAAAGTCCATGGTGTTCTGTATGTGGTGTTCTGAGCTGCCAACTAAAGGGATGAGTACAGATGCCAGATATTTGGAAACATTGTAACTAAGTGACAGAGATAATCATGCTAACAATTCAAAGTAAAGTCAAAGTCAACTTTATTGTCAAAACTGCAATATGTACAGGACATACACAGGATTGAAATTGCATTTCTCTCAGACCCACGGTGCAACAGTAACCATTTAAACATTAAAACATTTAATAAACATAAGCATAAAATGAAATAAAAAGTGTAATACTGTCCTGAGTTTTTGCATAGTAGTATAAAAGTATAAAAAGTATATCTCTAAAATAAAATGAAGGTTCTGAGTTGACATTAACATTTGTAATAAAGTGACAGGGATGATGATTAGGGATGATGGAGATCCTCTGGTTCGAACAGCAGAGGGCAGTAGAGGGCCTGTTTGGACAGAGAGGCACATGTTTCACAGCCAATTTCTGCAGATGTGTGTATAATAGATCTTTGTGTGGCACAGTGTGGTTTGGTTCTGTCCAGTTTTCACAGCATTCATCGTTTATCCGCCTGCACAACCTCAGATGTGCTCTGATCCTCACTCTGGAGCATCTTGTAGGGTATTTTTTTTAACTCCTCTCTCTCATGATGGATCACATTTTGTTTGCAGCACTGGCTATGGGTACTTACTTTAGGATGCTGGACATCAAACTTGCATGAAAGGTCAGGTGTCTTTCCAGGAACAGTGGACTGTCCTTGGAGACGGAGGAGGGTCTGCGTAAGCGGGTGGGAGAATGTTGGCGCGAAGAACAAGAACAAGATTGGGACTAATGTGGGTTGTACCCTATGTACTTGTCAAACCCACTATGGACAAGGAACGTTCACGTTGTGTATATCAGGAATAAACGCAGTGCCAGACTCATTATTTGGTGCGTAATCCTACTTGCTTTGCACCTTCTGTTTTCCAAGACCAGAGTCCTGCTGGCAAAATGAATTTCGACCAAATCCTCTCAGCCATTGGAGGTTTTGGAAGATACCAGAAGACCTTGTACATCTGGATCTGTTTGCCACAGATCCTTCTCGCCTTCCACATGATGGTGAGCGTCTTCACTGGGGCCACGCCGCCCCATCGGTGCTGGGAGGGCCCCAGGTCAGGGGCCGGCAACCAGACATGGATCCCACGGACCCTGAACCTCAGCCTCCCAGACTACTCCTGCTTCTCCTCGGTGAACCGGACCGAACCAGTCCCGTGCAGCCATGGATGGGTCTACAGCTCAGAGATCTTCCAGAGCACCACTGTCACTGAGGTACTACACCAGAGTGCAACAAACAAACAACAGTCTTTCTGTCAAACAATTAATGCCATGATGAGCCATCTCATACTAAATTACTGAGTGTGTTGTGAATGACTCTCAACTACGGTACCACACCAAACTTTAGCACACAATCTGAAAAACTGAAACAAATAAAGGAAACATAAAATTGTTTAAAGACCGTGTAAAGTGAAATTAAATGTGTGTTTTTAGTTTGTCACATGGCATAAATATGTGTTATTAATCACCCATATAAATCTGACTGATTAAAAACATTGTTTACCTTATAAAATTAAGTCTCAAAAATCATGAAAAAACATGATTTTGCCTTGCCCTGGAACGCTGGGGGCGTGTCAGTGCGTGGGCGTGGTTTCAGCGCAGCTGCGCTCGTGTCCTGCCCCCTGAGCTGACTGTGTGGAGAGGCAGACAGCAGAGCCAGTAAACCTGCTCTGTTTTTATCTGAGTTCTGTCTGTAACAGCAGCTACTTTTTCCAAGAGTTACGCTGTTTTTGTAAATAGTTTTCTTGTGTGTTTTTAATCTGGAATGAATAAAAAAAATTAAAAAAAGAGTTGTACCATGCGGGAATTGAACCTGTGGGGTTTGGGACAGAAGGCAAGCACTTTATCCATTGACCTATCCAGGCATTACAGATACTTGGTATAAAACCACGCAATATAAAAACACGTTATGATTTGTACGGGTGCCCTGACCATTGCGACATCCAGGGAAGATGCACGAACGAGGCATAATTGATTAGCTAGCTAACAATGAACAAAATATCTATGCTATTGCTATCTGATGCTATCTGCGATTCGCGAGTGAACGGCTCCACCGAGGCGAATTTATACGGCTGGAGCTGCAGGGGGTGGGGCTTTAGACCGTGTGACGAAACACGGACACATTTAAACCACGCCTAAAAAATCCTGAAACAGAAATATCTTTATACACAGTTTGCTCTATAACTCCAAAATTAATTGAGCTACAATTTTGAGACTTTTTACTCATTTACAAGATTACAATTATGACATTTATAATGTTTATTGAAGAAAATGTTGAAATTCACTTTACACGGTCTTTAAGGTCATTTCACTCTAGCAGCCATCTTGGGAAGGGTTGCCCCCAAAAGTTAATCAGCTGGAGATGTTCATTAAATGATTACAGTACTTCCTGAGAGTCATTAAATTCCATCCAGTGGTTGAAGTTCAAGAATCTTTATTATCCCCAAGGAGCAATTATTTTCACAGACAGTATAACACAAAACATCCAAACAAGACATTGAGATGTTAAAAAAAACAGTGAATGACTTCATCACTGTTCATTGAGAACCCTGATCTCTACAGGGATGAATGGGTTTTTCAGTCTGTTCGTTCTACATCTGGGCAGCAGATGCCTGAGTCCAGAACCTGAACTCACCATGGAGTGGATGATCAGGATCTGCCAGAATCAGCCTGGTCTTGTCCACTGACCTCACCTTGTGTAGGTCAGTGAGGTTCTGCAGGGCCATGCCAGCAGTTCTGCTGCACTCCAGTTTGGAACAACATTTTATCTAATAGAAAATCTTTATTTTTAGAGACCGTGTTTTTGAAAGGTATCTTGGCTATATCACACTTTATGAATGATAATGGTGATATTTTATCATTCAATGAGTTTTGTTTGAAATTTAATTGGAGATGTTCATTAAATGATTACAGTACTTCCTGAGAGTCATTAAATTCCATCCAGTGGTTGAAGTTCAAGAATCTTTATTATCCCCAAGGAGCAATTATTTTCACAGACAGTATAACACAAAACATCCAAACTAGACAAGACATTGAGATGTTAAAAAAACAGTAAATGACTTCATCATTCACCCCTCCCTGGGCTGCCACCTTACCGTGGTGGAGGGGTTTGAGTGTCCCAATGATCCTAGGAGCTATGCTGTCAGGGGCTTCATGCCCCTAGTAGGGTCACCCAAGGCAGACAGGTCCTAGGTGAGGGACCAGACAAAGTGCAGCCCAAAGACCCCTTATGATGAGTCAAATCACTGGAAACAATGTTCCCTCGCCCGGACGCGGGTCACCGGGGCCCCACTCTGGAGCCAGGCCCGGAGGAGGGGCACGTTGGCGAGCGCCTGGTGGCCGGGCTTTTACCCATGGAGCTCGGCCGGGCACAGCCCGAAGAGGAGACGTGGGTCCCCCTTCCCATGGGCTCACCACCTATGGGAGGGGCCAAAGGGGTCGGGTGCAATGTGGGATGGGTGGTGGCCGAGGGCGGGGACCCTGGCGGTCTGATCCTCGGCTACAGAAGCTGGCCATTGGGACATGGAATGTCACCTCTCTGGTGGGGAAGGAGCCTGAGCTAGTGTGTAAGGTTGAGAGGTTCCAGCTAGCAATAGTCGGACTCACCTCAACGCATGGCTCTGGCTCTGGCTCTGGAACCAGTTTCCTTGAGAGGGGTTGGATGCCAAGATGCCAAGATGGCCGCGCTCAGACCAGTAGCAGCTTCATGGGCTCCCAGAACATCCCCAGTTTTTAGTAGTTTTAATAGTGTTTTTGTACCTGACTCTGCGCGTTTTTTGCGGGTGAATTATAGCCGAACTGAGCTGTTGAGAATTGGAGCGGATTTACCACAAGGCACAGCTGAAATCAGCAACGAACTCAAATCAGAACTCGGAAGATTGGATCTGCTTAGATCATCTTTCTGGAAGCAGATGCGCGGAGGAAAGAAAAGGAAGCGGTGCTCTCGAGGGAAAAAGCGTGGCTGTCGAGCAGGAATCATGACGAGACTACGAGCAGACGCTAAAACCGGTAAACCCCCGATGCCGGCTTTATTTCTGTCCAATGTGCGTTCGCTCGACAACAAGATGGACCTGCTTCGTCTGAGAGTAACAACGTCGGAGGAGATGAGGAGATGTTCGGTGCTTTGTCTCACGGAAACATGGATCAATGAAGACACTCCTGACTCTGTTTACGAGTTGGATAATAAACTATTTTTCAGAACGGACCGGTGCATCGAGACTACGGGGAAAACGCGAGGTGGAGGCGTCTGCATTTACGTTAACAAAGACTGGTGCACGAACTGTGCCGTTATCAGCAGGATCTGCTCAGCTGCTGTGGAGCTTTTAACAATAAGATGTAGGCCACATTACCTCCCCCGCGACTATTCAGCGATAATAATAAGCAATGTTTACATACCCCCCGATGCTAATGCTAAAGACGCCCAGGAAGAAATTCATGACTTACTCACCTCGCTGCAGTGTAAATATCCTGAGGGGTTTTTCATTGTTTCCGGGGACTTCAATCACGTGGATTTACGTGTCATCCTTCCAACCTTCAATCAGCACGTTTTCACAGAAACACGAGGAAATAAGACATTAGACCAGGTCTACACGAATGTGAAGGGGGCGTACACGGCGAAGCCACGCCCACCGCTCGGGGCTTCCGACCATCGCTCCCTGTTATTGGTCCCTAGACAGCTCCCCCCACTCAGACGTCACAAGCCGGAACAAAGAGTGATCACATCGTGGCGCCAAGATAGTTCCCCCATGCTAAGAGACTGCTTTGAAAACACAAACTGGTCTGTCTTCAAAGAGGCAGCTACGAATGGAAATTCAGTTGACCTGGAACTTTATGCTTCCTCTGTCCTGGGTTACATCAGTACATGTGCTGAAAATGTATCCATAAGAAAGTGTGTTAAATTTTACCCCAATCAAAAACCCTGGCTAAATAAGGATGTCCGCACCCTGCTGGCAGCCAGGGACACTGCATTCAAGTCTAAAGACACTGAGGAGTTGAGAAAGTGCAGGAGAGAACTGGATGATGGCATAAAGAAGGCCAAAGCCGCGTATGCACAGAGGATCGAGGGACAGTTCACCTCACATGATCCACGGAGCATGTGGCAGGGCATCAAATGCTTAACAGACTACAAGGGCAAAAGCAAACAATGCCCCAGGGACCCATCCCTGCCTGATGCCCTCAATAAGTTTTATGCACGTTTTGATGATCCAAACAGACCAACTAGCACCAGACTCACCTCATCACCAGACGAGGAGCACCTCAAAGTGACCGCAGCAGAAGTGAGAGGCAGTCTCAGAAGGATCAACCCTCATAAAGCTACGGGTCCAGACAACATCCCAGGGAAAGTTCTGAAGGAATGTGCGGACCAGCTCTGTGAGGTGCTGGCTGACATCTTCACCACCTCACTTGCACTGGAGTCAGTTCCCACCTGCCTGAAGACTGCCACCATCATCCCAGTCCCAAAAAGCTCCACAGTGACTGGTCTGAATGACTATAGACCGGTGGCCCTCACCCCGATAGTCGCTAAATGTTTTGAGAAACTGGTCATGTCCCACATCAAGACAGCCGTCAACATCAACGAGGACCCTCATCAATATGCATACCGTGAGAACCGATCAACAGAGGACGCCATCTCCTCCGTGGTCCACACTGCTCTCACCCACCTGGATCAGAAGGACTCATACGTGCGTCTGCTCTTTGTGGACTTCACATCTGCCTTCAACACCATGATCCCCCAAACTCTGATAGACAAACTATCCACACTTGGACTAAGCCCCTCTATTTGTAACTGGGTCTTAGACTTCTTAACAAACAGACCACAGTCCGTGAAGATCCACAACTTCTCCTCCTCCACCATCACCCTCAGCACTGGCTCTCCTCAGGGATGTGTGCTGAGCCCTCTTCTGTTTACTCTGCTCACATATGATTGTACAGCCACACATCCAGGCTGTCATATTGTTAAGTTTGCAGATGATACAGCTGTGGTGGGATGCATCACAGATAATGATGAATCCAGCTACAGACAGGAGGTGGAACATCTGGAGAGTTGGTGCAAAGAGAATAACCTTCACATGAATGTGAAGAAGACGAAGGAGATGATTGTGGACTTCAGAAGGAACAAACACACCCACACCCCACTGTATATAGGTGGATCTGCGGTGGAGGTGGTCTCCAGCTACAAATACCTGGGTGTACACATGAATGATAACCTCAGCTGGAGCAATAACACCACCAGCCTGATCAAGAAAGGTCATCAGAGACTCTACTTCCTCAGACGGCTGAGACGAGCCGGTCTGAGAAGCTCAGTCCTCACCTCGTTCTACAGGTGTGCAGTGGAGAGCGTCCTGTGCTCCAGCATCAACGTGTGGCATGGAGGCTGCACAGTTGCAGAGAGGAAAGCTCTACAAAGAGTGGTGAAGGCTGCACAGAAGTCTGTGGGAGTCAGTCTCCCCACCATCACAGACATTTACACCTCCAGATGCAGAAAAAGAGCCACCTGCATCATGAAAGACCTCACTCACCCAGCACACTCACTCTTTGCACCACTCCCCTCGGGACGGAGGTTGAGGAGCATCAAATGTAGAACCACTAGACTGAGGAACAGCTTCTACCCTGAGGCTGTCAGACTCATGAATAAATAAATAATAAGAATAAACACTGCAAAATGTCACATCATGCTGATGCTGATCTGTTTCTTGTTGCTGCGTTCATCTGTGACCATCTGCTCATGTTCGTGCTGCTGTTTATAATGATGTTTTTCTACTACATTAGGGCTTAGTGTATTACTAGCTGATGTCTCTCTTAGTTAATCCTAGATGTTATTATTGTTTTTCTCTTGCATTTGTTGTTGGATGTAACTGGGACCCTGTGTACATAATCTCGTTTTCAACACATGTACTACATGCGGTGCAAATGACAATAAATTCTCTCTGACTCTGACTCTGACTCTGGACACTCTTCTACTCTGGAGTTGCCCCTGGTGAGAGGCGCCGAGCAGGAATGGGCATACTCGTTGCCCCCCATCTTGGTGCCTGTACGTTGGGGTTCACCCCGGTGAACGAGAGGGTAGCCTCCCTTCGCCTACGTGTGGGGGGACGGGCTCTGACTGTTGTTTGTGCCTATGCGCCAAACGGCAGCGCAGATTACCCACCCTTTTTGGAGTCCTTGGAACCTCGGATGCAGGAGGAGCAATGTGGTTTTCATCCTGGTCGTGGAACACTGGACCAGCTCTACACCCTCAGCAGGAGGGTGCGTGGGAGTTTGCCCAAACAGTTTACATGTGCTTTGTGGACTTGGAGAAGGCATTCGACCACGTCCCTCGGGGGGGCTGTGGTGGGTACTCCGGGAGTATTGGGTACCAGGCCCTTTGATACGGGCAGTTAGGTCCTTGTACGACCAGTGTCCGAGCTTGGTCCGCATTGCCGGCAGTAAGTCAAGCTTGTTTCTAGTGAGAGATGGACTCCGCCAAGGTTGCCCTTTGTCACCGATTCTGTTCATAACTTTTATGGAAAGAATTTCTAGGTGCAACCAAGGTCTTGAGGGGATCTGTTTTGGTGGCCTTAGAATCACTTCACTTTCACTGGATCATAGGCACAAACAACAGTCAGGACCCATCCCCCCCACACTTAGGCAGAGAGAGGCTACCCTCTCGTTCACCGGGGTGAACCCCAACGTACAGGCACCATGATAGGGGGCAACAAGTATGCCCACTCCTGCTCGGTGCCTCTCACCAGGGGCAACTCCAGAGTGGAAGAGTGTCCAACCCCTCTCAAGGAAACTGGTTCCAGAGCCAGAGCCATGCGTTGAGGTGTGTCCGACTATTTCTAGCCAGAACCTCTCAACTTCACACACTAGCTCAGGCTCCTTCCCCACCAGAGAAATGACATTCCACGTCCCAATAGCCAGCTTCTTTAGCCAAGGATCCCTTCCCTTGGCCACCACCCATCCCACATTGCACCTGACCCCTTTGTCCCCTCCCACAGGTGGTGAGCCCCTGAGAAGGGGGACCCACGTCTCCTCTTTGGGTTGTGCCCGGCCGGGCTCCATGGGTAAAAGCCCGGCCACCAGGCGCTCGCCAGCGTGCCCCACCTCCGGGCCTGGCTCCTGAGTGGGGCCCTGGTGACCCACGTCTGGGCGAGGGAACATTGAATCCATTTTTTTTTTACTCATCATAAGGGGTCTTTGGGCTGCACTTTGTCTGGTCCCTCACCTAGGACCTGTCTGCCTTGGGTGACCCTACTAGGGGCATGAAGCCCCTGACAGCATAGCTCCTAGGATCACTGGGACACTCAAACTCCGCCACCACAGTAAGGTGGCAGCCTAGGGAGGAGTAATCAATAATCCAGGTATAAAATACAACAATGTTCAGTCAGGTCATGTGAACAGTTTCTTTATTTTTTTCTGAGACATGTCATCAGTTATCCAAAGGACATTTTCTGCAGTCATTTACCCATTATTAACATATTCAAATCCCTTAGTGATGGGGACAAATGGGGCATATTGCTTGTTAAAGTCTATACTTATTTGTAAAAACCAAAAGTAAAATAAATATGACAGAACTGAAAGGACAACACTTCGCACTACAAACAAATTATGCTCCAAACTAAATTTATCTTCAGTTAAAATACGGCAAAGCTCTTTACTGGCTACATCTAAGAGACAACTGAAGTAAGAGCAAAATAATAATAATTAAAAAGTCAGCTTCTAAAAGATTATACTACAAGTTGTTTTCTGCAAGGAAAACGGCTGCTGTTGGGAGTCAGTGTGTATATTTATCACCTATATTGGCTTTCAGAAAGTAATGGTAAACAAACTGTACTTATCTATCACCTTTCTATTTGATCAAGACACTCAAAGCTCTTTACAACAATCTGTGCCTCATTTACCCATTCATAAAGCACTCTACTAGATCTATACAAAGAATAACCAGAGCTTTATCACATTCATACACTGATGGGACACACATCGGAGACAATGAGGGGTTCAGTGTCTTGTCCAGGGACACTTCAACATGTGACTGCTGGTGGAATTGAACCCCCAACTCCTGCATTGGAGGACGACTGCTCTAACCACTCAGCCACTGCTGCCCTGTCACCCTAATCAGATGGGTAAACATCTACAACTTATTAACTTTTAGATTCAATCTAATTCAAGATGACTCTCAAATTAGATTGAGGCATCTTTGTTCCAGTGTAGAGTACAGTAATTTTGAATAAAAGTTGTGTTTTACACAAACTACTCTATTGAGAAGCCACACTGTAGAAAACAGCATTCAAGTAAACATATTTCCATTTTTCATTTATTTAAAAGCTGTGATAAATTTGGTGGTCCACCTGGAAACTCATAAACCTTGCTTTACCCTGAAAAATATCAACAGAAAGACTTATTATCCTTTTCCTATACATGACTGTGATCAGGGTGTGTAAGAATTAATTTTGGTGTAATGTTATGATCTCTTTTTGTCTTACCAGTACAGTACTATTAAACAATGCATACTTATCTTTTTTTTTTACTTCCGGTAAGATGGCACCCGTGTACATGGCTTGCAATCCACCTTCGGGCCTGGCTCCAGAGTGGGGCCCCGGTGACCCACGTCCGGGCGAGGGAACATTGAATCCATTTTGGTGTTCGGTGGTGAACACCAAAATGGGACAGGACCTCCTTCCCGACCCGGAGAGGGCACTCTACCATTTTCCACTTAGAATCACTAAGAATGGTGTTCGGATTTCTTGTATTTTGTTCGTTTTTCATTGGGGACATAAACACGCTACTGGTGTATGATCGACAGTAGCTCCTGGATCTGCATTTTTCTGCCGCTGATGTCGCTTATTTGGGCCAGTATGAGCGTACCTCTGGAAGACCCCCCTCTTCCCCCGCTACTGGCAGACCTGCCTGTTTACCTCCGTTGCGCACCTCACCTGCCTGCCCGGAGATATCGCTCCAGACGATGGGGAAAATGAGCTGGTCAGCTGGTGAAACTCAAAGCCCTGCGTGCTGCATATTCCTCTACAGCTGATGATCATGGTTTCCATTAGGGATGCACCGATCCACATTTCTCACTTCCGATACGATACCGATACTTATTAACTCAGTATCGACCGATACCGATACTTTCCCGATCCAATACTGTTCAGGTATTTGACTCTGTATAATGAAACTTTTGCACCCAAACTATTCATTTTAACATTGTGTGAGATAAACCCAATGAAGACACTCTTAAGCCTTACAATAGGGAACCCCCTTATTGTAAGGCTTAAGAGTGTCTTCATTGGGTTTATCTCACACAATGTTAAAAAGGGCAGTCACAGATTGTGATTGAACACAAGTGCTCTTTGAAGCTGGATCGGAAAAGTATCGGTAGGTTTGCTCCGATACCCGATACTTAAATAATGCTGGTATCGGATACCGATACCGATACTGGATCGGATCTGCCCCATCCCTAGTTTCCATCGCCAGCTTCCAGCTTGCCCGGACCAAGTAAACAACGGGTGTTGGCGGTCAGTGCAAATTATTGTTGACAATCTGCGGCCACGGGCATGCGCTCACTCCATAGCTGTCGCTGGGTCCACCTTGGATAATATCAAGATATGTATGTTCAACGCAAGATCTGTCACCAACAAAACTTTCATCCTTAGGGATTACTTTCAAAAACACGATTTTGACTTTTTCTGCATCACAGAGACTTGGATGTCGCCGGGTGAGTCCAACACCTTGACAGAAATATTACCTCCAAACTGTTTGTATTTTAATGACCCGCGACCATCAGGTCGTCGTGGTGGTGGATTATTAACAATATTCAAATCATCTTTTGACTGTTAACAACTGCCCATCCCCGTTTCTTGCTCCAGTTTTGAGCTGACTGTCTTTGAACTCGGCCATTTGCCTGTGACTTTATATGCACTTGTGTACCGTCCATCTCGATCTAAGGATTTTATCAATGAATTTTCTGACTTCTTGGCTGAAATCACACCAAACTATGATCGGGTGGTCATTTTTGGTGATTTTAATTTGCACCTGTGCTGTCATGAGAAACCCATGGTTAAGGATTTTGTAGATTTATTGGATGCATTTAATTTAAATCAACATGTAAACGGCACCACCCAAGAGCGTGGGCATACACTGGACCTTGTGTTAACTCATGATGTGATTGTTTCTAATCCTGAAATATGTGACAATGTGTTTTCAGACCACATGCCAGTCCAGTTTCAGTTCACCCTCCCCCATATAACTCCTAAGCCATGCGTTCCTGCACGTAACAGCCGGGCCATTAACAATTTAACTGCTGCACGTTTCACTGATGTTTACAACTCTGAAATGATCATTCAGCCCCTGGTGTTTCTCTCCACCACTGAGGAGCTGACATCCTAGCTCAACTCTGTTTGTTTAAAGGCTCTGGATCATGTTGATCCTGTTATGAAATCTAGAAAACCAAAACTCAGAGCAGAACCATGGCTGAATGACATCACCAAGGCTGTTAGGCAGCAGTGCAGGAGGGCGGAACGTAAATGGAGAAAAGATAGGCTGCAGGTCTCTTTTCAAATACTAAAAGAGAGTTGGCATCGTTATCAGTAAACAGTAAAAACTGCTAAATCCCAACATTTTTCAGATATAATTTCCTCAAACTCTCATAATCCACAAGTTCTGTTCTCCACCCTAAACTCTGTTCTCCACCTCACTGAACAATCACCCCTGGAAGCCTCGACTGAGCTGTGCGAGAACTTCCTACATTTCTTTTTAGAAAAAATTGCGACCACCCGGGCTCTCATTTCTTCTCCAACTCATGATCCATCCATCTCACCTCAATCTGTTGCTGTATTTGACCACATCGAACCAGTCTCACTGTCTTAGAGCAGGTCATGTGCAGCCTGAAACCATCTGGTTCCCCCTTTGATGTGGTCCCCCCTCAGCTACTAAAGGAGGTTTTTCATACTCTGGGTCCTTCCATTCTTGCTATTGTAAATAGCAATTTATCCACTGGTGTGATTCCAAAAACCTTTAAACCTGCTGCTGTTTAACCTCTCCTGAAAAAAAAAAACCTTGACCCTTCAGTAGTATCTAACTTCAGGCCTGTCTCCAGACTCCCATTTGTTTCTAAACTTCTGGAAAAAATAGTTGAGTCCCAGTTGAAGTGCTTCCTGGAGGATCACGCTATCCTGGAGTTATTCCAATCTGGCTTCAAATCTCTCCACAGCACTGAAACTGCCCTACTGAAGGTTTTTAATGGCATCTTCCTATCCACAGACACTGGGGACTCTGTGTTGCTTGTCCTATTGGACCTTACATCCGCTTTCGACACCATCAACCATGAGATCCTGATTGCTAGGTTGGAGCAGTGGGTGGGCATCACAGGGTCAGCCCTCAATTGGTTCAGATCCTACCTCTCTGACAGATCCTTTTGTGTGTCCATCAACGATTTTAGTTCTGCAGTGGCGGCACTTAAATGGGGGGTTCCGCAGGGGTCCATCCTGGGTCCTCTCCTATTCTCCTTATACCTACTGCCACTCGGTGCTATTTTCCGGAAACACAACATACCTTTCCACTTCTACGCCGATGACTGTCAAATCTACTTCCCCCTAAGAAAAAATGGTACATGCTCTATTCAACCTCTGCTCGACTGCCTGGGTGACATCAGGGACTGGATGGCTTTAAATTTCTTAAGTTTTAATGATAAGAAGTCTGAAGCCATATTGTTCCTTCCCAATGACACAATCTCGAACCACTGCATTGACCTTTCTGCTCTAGCCCTGTCTGAAAAACAAAAAGTCACAAATCTGGGAGTGATAATGGATCCTTCCATGAAACTCAACAGCCATGTAAATATGATCGTTAAATCCTGTTTTTTCCAGCTGAGGCGACTGTCTAAGCTGAAGCCCATATTATCCAAAAATAACCTGGAGACAGTAATGCATGCATTTATTACATCTAGGCTTGATTACTGCAATTCACTCCTGTTTGGTATCAGTCAGACCACCATTGCACAATTACAACTGGTCCAGAACGCAGCAGCCCAATTTTTAACCAGTATAGACAGAAGAGAGCACATTACACCAGTCTTGGCTTCCCTGCACTGGTTACCGGTTCATCTTCGAATCTAGTTCAAAAATCTCCTGTATGTCTACAAATCGCTGAACAGTCTCGCCCCCGCCTATCTCTCTGATTTGATACACCCATATGCCCCACCATGTGCTCTGAGGTCAGCGGACCAGGTACTTTTAACAGTTCCAGGGTCTCGTCTTAAGCGCAGAGGTGACAGGGCGTTCTCTGTAGCAGGCCCAAGACTCTGAAACAAGTTACCTCTGCTCGTCAGACAGGCCCCCTCCCTCTCGGTTTTCAAATCCCGTTTATAGACCCATTACTATTCTGTTGCTTTCAACACCAGCTGATCTGTGTTTTCATCATTTTATTTATAATCTGCAATGATCTTACAGTATGTCTATTTTTTGTACTTCATTGTGTGTGTTGCCTGTAGTTTGTTTTGTTTGTACAGCACTTTGGTTGGCCTTGTCGCTGTTTAAAGTGCTCTATAAATGAAGTGGTATGGTATGGTATCATCATATGTTTGATGACATATGCCACCAGACAGACAAGTCCATAAGTTATAAATGGATGAACTGGTTCAGTGACAGCACATACTGTACACTGTTTGCTGTTTTCCTTCTGTGTCAGTGGGACCTGGTGTGCAGCAGAGCTAAACTCAACAGTTATGGGTCATCTGTCTACATGTTTGGCCTGTTGGTGGGATCTGTGGTGTTTGGAGCCATGGCTGACAGGTAGGCTTTCCTGTTTTTGTTTCAACCTTCAGTCTCACATTCTGTATACCGTATTTTCCGGAATATAGGTTGCAGCTTTTTATCATTTTTGCATGATCTGCGACCTATATTCAGGTGCGACCTATTTATGGCTTTTTATAAAATAAACTGATTTGTAATCATTTATTAACAAAAATTAAACTGAGACACACTCTTACAATAATGTCAGCTAACAAATGTATTTTTTAGGTGTTTATCCTGCTAAAATTATTCATTTATTAAAGAAAAGTTCAGCTCAGACACATATTTGCTATAATTTTTATCAAACAAATAATTGTTTTTAAGTGTTAATCTTCTTAAAAGCCTTGCTGTGCGCTCCTGTGGAAGAGACATTTGCAGAAGAGCTAAACACGGTCCACATTTTGACGTAGGTGCGACCTATATTCAGGTGCGACCTATATATGACAATGTAAATTTCCCCACTGTGGGATTAATTATCTTATCTTATCTTATATGGATTTTTCCCATTCTTTGGCAATAATTGGACAATGCAACCTATATTCCGGTGCGACCTATATTCCAGAAAATACGGTAGATCTTCTTTCAGCTGTTCACTTTATTCTGGGGGTCTCCACAGCGAGTCATCCTCCTCCTGTCTCTGTCCTCTGAGTCCTCTGTCGTCACTCCAACTACCTCCATGCCCTCTAAAACTGCATCCATATGTCTCCTCTCTTCTTTTCCTGGCAGCTGCATTTCTAACATCCTTCTACCAATATACCCACTGTCCCTCCTCCGGACATGTCCAAACCATCTCAGTCTGGCCTCCCTAACTTTATCTCCCAGTTGTTCAACATGTGCTGTACCTCTGATGATCTCATTCCTGATCTTATCCATCCTTGTCACTCCTAAGAAGAACCTCAGCATCTTCATTTCTGCCACTTCCAGTTCTGTCTCCTGTCTTTTTGTCCATGTCTCTGTCTCCAGACCATACATAGCTGGTCTCACCACTGTCTTGTAAACTTTTCCTTTGACCTTTACTTTACCTTTTACTTTTTAGTCTTTCTAAATCTAATCTTAAAACCTTTTTATTCAGGCAGGCTTTTAATATCTAGTAGTTCTTTGACATTCTTGTTAGGTCTTAATTGTTTTTAATTTTTTACTGGCTGTTTTTTATTGTTATTTTGGATTGTTTGTTTTATTTCTGTATTGTTCAGCACTTTGTGCACCTTCTGGCTGCTGAAAAGGGCTCTATAAATAAAGATTGATTGATTGATTGATTGATTGATTGATTGATTGATTGATTACTGACACCCTTTTGTCACAAATCACTTCTGAAACTTTTCTTAAAGCTGCAGTATGTTTGTTTTCTAAAAATATATTTTTAACATATTTCTTCACTCTGTCACTAGCTCCTGACAGACTGATGTTAGACAAAGTAATCTCTGAAAAAAACTATAGTCCCCTTGCTTCTCCAGGTGTTACTAAAAGCATTCCTAAAAACCCACAGTGACCCGCCGTTAACCAGCCCATAAAAACAGAGTTTTTAGCCAGCCAATAAAAACAGAGCTTCTCACGCCCCTGCCTGTCCCAGCCCCAGCGGCTGTGCACGTTCTCATTTAAATAATTGCAAAGCGATGCAGAACTGTTTTGTATGTGACACAAATGTATTAAAGGGGACCAAAGATGCAAAATTCACTTTTAAATGTTTTTTTAACTCAACTTTGGTTATGTACTTCTTCAAAAAACAGTCCTAGGGCCAAAAAAATGCACTTAGTGGTATATTTACTCTAAGTATATTTATTTTTCAGTGATATAAATGTCTCGTTTTCAAATCCTGCAGCTTGTGATGTCACAAGCCGTAGGACAACCCACCCCAACTTGAGTCCAGCCCCTCACCTAGCAACCCCTGGTGATGCTCCACCCACTTCAGTATAAAAGACGTCACAGTTGTTTTTCCTGAGCTCATCTCAGAGTTCGATGTTTCGTTGTTGTTAAAATGCAGTACCGCTAATAACTAATTATCAGTAAAAACGAAAAAACTTATTTACGAGCTCTTAAATCAACCGGACGACTGCTCACGGACCATATCCGTTCAGCGCCGGATGTTATCCATCAAAAAAAGCAGTGCTCGCACTAAGCAGTTAGCAGCCAGTGTGTTACGCTGCAGCCTTATTGCTTGTTTTCGAAGAGTCAAACGAAGAGTTTTTAACATGGAGGGTGAACTTATGGATGTTTCTCAGTGGCCTACGCGACACGTCAGCGCCTCATTTGCCCTGCCCAAAATGGCGTCTGTCTCTGGGTCTGACTCAGGGTCCCCTTTGGAGGGCGGAGTTAATGTAAACAGATTTTTGAAGGGCGTGGCCTTCAGAGCTCATTATCATAAAAAGCTCGTTCAGAACGGAAGTGAGAAAAGGCACAACTAGAAAGGGGATATTTTATTATCTAAGAATTATTTTGTGCATTAAATTGAATGAACATGGTCTGGATAGCCCACAGACATACCATAAAAATTTATAAAACCAATATTTGGTCACCTTTAAATTCCCCTTCTTCATCCCTGATCTGGACTTTTCTTTTGTTTGTTTTTTTGCCAAAAGTCAAGTGATCGCTTCCTCCTCCGCTGACTCCATGACTGAAATGATGAGGAAATGAATGAATTTGTCACGAGCGAATTAAACTCGGGTTCAACGTGGCTGCGCGAGGCTCTGCAGATTTCCTGGTGTTCTGGTGTGCTGGACCAGCGCTCCATGTTTTTATTTTATTTTTTAGAACGTTTTATTAACATATAAACACAGAATATCGCAGCGGCTGCGACAGGACATGCAGTGGAGGCGGAGCTAAGGAAGCTGAGCTGAAGTTCAGCGAGAGCAAGGGGGAGCAGAGCCATATATGGCTCTGAGGGGGAGGGACCAGAAACGTGTCTCTGTTCAAAATTTTTCAACGTTCCAACGTGTTCCAAAAATTACAGACTGCAGCTTTAATCCACTCCATCCTGCCTGGACTCTTTTTCACCTCTTTCCCACATTCCCCATTTTCCTGGACAGTGGACCCCAAGTACTTGAAGTCCTGCACCTTTGTGACCTCTGCTCCTTGTAGCCTCACTGTTCCACTGGCCTCCCTCTCATTCACACACATGTACTCTGTCTTACTACGACTGACTTTCATTCCTCTTCTTTCAAGTGCATACCTATACATATGGTAATGGCAGTCGTCCCCCGATCGGAAGGTTGGAGGTTCGAATCCCGGTTCCTCACACCATGTGACGTTGTGTCCCTGGGCAAGACACTTAACCCCGAGTTGCTCCCGGTAGGACTGGAAAGCGCCTTGCATGGCAGTCTGCCGCTACCGGTGTATGAATGTGTGTATGAATGGGTGGATGGTTGGTATTGTAAAGCGCTTTGGGGCCCCTCATAGGGGGCTGGAAAGCGCTATATAAATAAGCTCCATTTACCATTTACCATTACCTCCACCTCTCCAAGTTCTCTTCCACCTGTTCCCTGTTCTCACCACAGATCACAATGTCATCTGCAAACATCATAGTCCATGGGGATTCCTGCCTGACCTCATCTGTTAGTCGGTCCATCACCAGAGCAAACAAGAAGGGGCTCAGAGCAGATCCTTGATGCACTCCCACCTCCACCTTGAAGCTATCTGTCACTCCTACAGCACATCTCACCACTGTCCTGCTGTCTTCATACATGTCCTGCTGTCCTCATACATGTCCTGCTGTCTTCATACATGTCCTGCTGTCTTCATACATGTCCTGCTGTCTTCATACATGTCCTGCTGTCTTCATACATGTCCTGCTGTCTTCATACATGTCCTGCTGTCTTCATACATGTCCTGCTGTCTTCATACATGTCCTGCTGTCTTCATACATGTCCTGCTGTCTTCATACATGTCCTGCTGTCCTCATACATGTCCTGCTGTCCTCATACATGTCCTGTACCAGTCTAACATGTCCTGCTGTTTACAACCTTTAATGGCTCATTTCAACTTTTGTTCTGATTCAGCATTTTTTTTTAGCTTATTTCTGCCCTTTCAGCTGTTTTCTGTAAAATGTATTGTTTTTGTTCTTGTTTTTAACTTCTGCTAATTTCAGCCTTTTTATGCTCTGTTCATCTTCTTTCAGCAAAATTCAGCTTTTTTTTTAACCGTTACATTTCCTTTTTAGGTATTTCTCCGATAAATTTTGATCTACTGTATTTCAAAAAAAAAATTTTTTTTGCTATTTTTACACTTTTTGTAATTCTTATGAATAATTTAAACTCTATGCTTTTTCAGCCTCTTTCTGCTAATTTCAGCATTTTAATTTTAGGCTTTTTCAGCTACCTGTACTTGTTTTTCTAATTTCAGCTTTTTCTGCTATTTTTTTGTCTTTGTTGCTAATTACACTTTTTTAATCATCTGTTCAGCATCTCTCTGTCTATTTCAGCTTATTCTGCTCATTTCTGTTCCAGTCAGCTTTTTCTACACATTTCTGCAGGTTTATTTTCCTGTATTCAGCAAATGTCAACTGTTCAAATTGTATTAACAGTTTAGTCATGAAACCTTTTCAGGCTAGTTTCAACTTTTTCAGCAGTTTTAAGTAAAAATCATAATTATTCACAGTGCATGCAGTTTTTCTAGTTGTTATTGTTGTTTATTATTATTATTTTTACATTTAGTTACATAGAATGTGCTCTTGCTGAATTCTCAGTGTCTCAGATGATGTGTCTCCTCTCTGTGCTAGGTATGGTCGGCGTTTGGTCCTGCTGTGGTCCATAGCTCTTCAGACCATCTTCGGAGTCGCTGTAGCTTTTGCCCCCAACTTCCCAGTTTACGTGATTCTTCGCTTTGCAGTTGGGACCACCATATCTGGAGTCATCATCAACGCTTTTGTTCTCGGTAAAACACAAAACAAACACTCGTGGAAATAAATCGATACAAAACATAGATAAGTAATTTTGGCAGACATGATTACAATTTTCTAAACTGTGTGTGGAGTGTGGAGGGCCTTTCTAAGAATTTATTTTTATTTTGTCCTTTGACTCTACCAGTCTTTTCTCAGACAGTGCTCTGTGTGTAACTGAAGTTCAGCAGGAGGCAGCCATGTTGAAGTTTAAGTCTGGAATCTCAGACTATTAGTTTTTTAACTTTGATATATATATATATATATATATATATATATATATATATATATATTTTTTTTTTTTTTTAACTCATTGTAAGTGAAAGTGTTAGGGTCCTTTGCTTTATTGATCCATTCTCTGTTGGGTCCATCTAAAAACGAGGCTCCTCTGACCTCTGGGGTTACACTTCAGCCATGCATGGTTTGGATTGTTGAAGCATAATGAAGAAAAGATGTTCATAAAACTTAAAACTCTGACCTGCCCATTAAAACTGTAAAAACATTAATGTCGTTTCTTCCACAATCACGTTTTCCTCCACCTCAGAGCTCCACCCAACACCCTCAGCCAAACAAAATACCCATGATTCCTCTTGTCCTCTCACCAGGTACTGAGTGGACCTGTACCAAGAGGCGCATGCTGGCTGGTATCATCACAGACTACACCTTTGGCCTGGGTTACATGCTGCTTGCAGGAGTGGCGTGCCTCCTGCGAGACTGGAGAAAGCTGCAACTAGCTATATCAGCTCCAGGCTTCCTGCTTATCTTCTACATATGGTGGGAAGGTCAAGCTGTATGGAAACATTACATCCACTGTGCCTTCATCTATTCATGAATGTCCTCCTTGTTGCACTCATTTCCTCCTCTGCACTTAAATCCACCACTCCCCCTGCTTCTGTCTCCTGTCAGGGTGCTCCCCCAGTCTGCCAGGTGGTTAATAGCCAACGACAGGCGGGAGGAGGCCATCGCACTCCTGGAAAAAGCAGCACTTGTGAACGGACGTGTTTTACCTCCTGCTGTCCAGGTGTGGGTCTTTAGGTCTCATTGTGTGTCTGCAGATTTCATGAAACGTTATAAAACCAACAGGCCTGTTTGCTTCAGCGTCCAAGGAAGTTATTCACATTTCTGTTTATTCCTGACATACAAATTAAAAATAACTACCTTATTTTACAGCCTATAAGTCGCAGTTTTTTTAACTAATTTTCATGTCCTGCGACTTATGGGGCGAAGCGACATATTTATGGATTTTTCCCCATATTTTTAGACCAATGTTTGGCTGAGATATGACCGTTTTCATTCATTCTGTCGAAAAAAAATGGAGCAGTACCACTTTCGGCCGCTAGGGTCCACCGACCGTTCCCAGTTCATGTGTCCGACAGAAGCCTCCTCTGCTCGGACTCACTCTGTCGCAGCCCGGCCTCCTGCTCTCTGGAGGTCTGAACTACTGTTACCTTGTTAGCAAAATAGCTCATGAACTACATGACAGATTTTGATGAAACTTACAGAAAGTAATTACTGGGTGGACATTTACAACGTATTAGCTGTAGGAGATGTTTGAGAGAAAATTCAATGTATTTATAATTTATTTTCGAAGCACTCGTGACCGTTTGGAAGACGTCAAAGCGAAACAATTTAAATCCAGCTGATTTGGCCATTACGTGAATTTATTAAGGAAAGGTTAAGCTCAGAAACACTTTTGCTATAATGTCAGCTAACACATTTTTTTAAGTGTTTATAATAATAATAATAATAATAATTGTCTATTCCTGTCATCTGCGTATGTTTCCCATACTCGCTAAATTTAAAGAAATGCATCAGTCCCACCCATATGCACGTAGCAAAACTTCTTTTTAAATCCAGCTGATTTGACAATTATGTGCATTTATTAAGGAAAAGTTAAGCTAAGACACATCTTTGCTATAATTTTCAGCAAACAAATAATTGTTTTTACCGTGTTAATCTTGTTAAAGTTCTTCCGTGCACACTCCTGTGGCCGCCATTTGCAGCAGGGCAAAACACGACCCACATTTCGGGTTGTCAGCGGTGACGCGTAACATACGCAACGCATCAGTGGTGACGCGTAATAGATGCGACTTATCATGGTGCAACATGTTTATGGATTTTTTCCAATTTATTGGACATATTGGACTAAAGCAACTTAAAGGCCGGAAAATACGGTAAACGTTTGGTTACTGCACGCTTAAAAATAAGTTATGTGAAGCAGTGGTTCATATCTTTAAAGTGAGATTCTGCAGAAAGATGATGTCTCTTTAAACAGGCTCAGTTTGGAGAGATGAGTTCTGATCCAACTGGTAAGCTAAAGGCTAATTCAAGCAAGACCAACAGGATTCAGCTGTTTTAATTAAAACCACTCTGTGCTGTCTGTGAACACTATATTTAATTCATTCATTCAACCTTTATTTAAACAGATAAATCACATTGAGTCTCAAAGACTCATTTACAAGTGAGATCTGCTGGACAGACAAAAGTGATGAAAAATAACACATAGGGTTTGGAGACAAAAAAATTCCTAACACATTTCTGACCTGTGAAGGTCAAACATGTGGTAATGAAAAAAATCTCGCACACAAGCACATAATGACACCGACATTACGCAGAAGGGGGAGGAGAGAGGAGTCTCAAAGGCAGGTACTTGGGGAGGGGGGGGGCTGCCGGCCACTGCCAGAAAACGAAGCCAAAGTTCTGAACCGATGACAAACCTTCACATCGTCGTTAGCAGTGGTGGGCACCGCTAATCCAAAAATTAGTTCTGCAATTTCTAAAGCGCTTATTAATTTATTTAGGTCTGCAATTTCAAAAGCGCTTATGTCTTAGCAGGGTATCCGCGGGGTTGTAAAAGGTAGTAGTAAATGAAATTAACACAAATTAAGGCCATTAAAAAGTATTAAAAAGTAATAAACGTCATCTGACGAGGTATTAAATTTTTTAAACCTACACAACTATATTTTTCTTGTTCTGTCGTCTAAAAAAAGGTCTGTGAATTTATTTATCTTTTCTAATTTTATGTTCCAAGTAGGACCTTAGCTAAAACAAAGACGTCATATCGTCAGTCAGTGTGCGCGCGCACCTACAGCTGGTATCATGTCTGTAAAAAGAAACAGGAAAGGATCACGGCTTTATCCTCCGACATTTAACAAGAAATGTACCTAAACAATTGTTTGTTAGCTCGAAATTATAGCAAAAGGGGTGTCTCAGTCTAACGTTTTCTTAATAAAAGTACTTTAATGGTTAAATCGGCTTTATTTAAAAAAAAAAAAGTGTCGCTGCCTCAGTGCCTGTGTGCTCCGTGATCGCTCAGCGGTGACAAACAGGAAAAAGGAGCGCGGCTCGTTTCGCCGACATTTAACAAGAAAATTACCTAAACAATTCTTTGTTAGCTCGAAATTATAGCAGAGGTGTTTTTCTGTCTGTCATTTTCTTAATAAATGCACTTTAATGGTCAAATTAGCTGCATTTCGCCACCGTGGTGCAGCTTGCTGCTGGATTGAAGCAGTCAGAGAGGTGGGGAGAGTATGGCAGGCCGATTGAGTCATTAATAGCTAGTGAAGATTCTCAGTCATCCAGGACATGGTGAATTCTAAAAAATGCAATAAAAAAACAAAGTATAGTATAATAGTATAAATAAAGTCCAGTTGTTTTTGTCTTGAACTTTTTTAAATTTGTCATTATAGGCACGTTTTCCTATTACATGATACAACAGCATGCCATACTATTACTACAATAGATATCATGAACTGTTTTTTTTTTTTCAGTCAGAATGAATGAAACGGTCATATTTCAGTGTTATGGTTTATAAATATGGGAAAAAAAATCTATAAATGTCACTTCGTCCTATAAGTTGCAAGGCATGTAAATTATGCAAAAAACTGCAACTTACAGGATGAAAAATACAGTGTTCAGTCAGTGTTGAATTATTTTAAATAAACTGTTCTGTTTTCAAGTTTACAGTTTTTGTTTGCCATTAGAGATATGTTATGTGTGGGAACAATTAAACTTTTTCTCTTGGGTTAGATTTAAATAACAAGTAGGTCAGTGCTTTTATTGAGGCAAGAAGCAAATTGATGTATCCAGTAATTGTTATAAAACTACATTTACTACCAAAGTTTAGGAAGAAAATGACAGTAATCTCTCACTTTACAGTTAGTTGCTCTAAACTGAAGTACAACAGGTTGCCGCTACGGTTACAGCTCGGTGCCGTGATGGTATTAAAAAATATTTTGATGGTATTAAAAAGGTATTAAAAGGTATTAAATTCAACTCTGGAATTTCTGCATATACCCTGGGTAGAAACGATAGAAATTTAGCCTACGATAGAGATCTGTCTTCTACCGGCTAACCGCAGAAAATCAGAGTTGTCCGATTTAATCTTTACTTTTTTTTGTTTAAAACTGTGCATAAGTGGTGTTGAAGTGTACAATCAGAGTTGTCAGAGTTAATAAATACTTTTTTTTTGTGTTGAAAACTGCGTAAGTGGTGTTAAAGTCTTTTCTTCGAGTGCTAAGTAGCGAAGCTATAAGCTAACTTTGTCCGGCTTGCCATAGTGTTGCCGTATTCGGACGCATGCGCAAAACGCTGCGTTCCGTCGAAAGTTTTTTTTTTTTTTGTCGAAAGTTAAAGTAAGCGTTGGTCAGCTTTAGAGAAACCTGCCCTCTGATCTGTGAACAGAACGCTGTGTTGTGTGATTTTACTGCGAGACCCTCTGGTCAAAGCCACAGAGGAAACTGGTTGCCTTGTCAGCTCTCCTTAAAGCTGAAGGAGACGCCCACTAGAGGGTTGGAGGGTGAAGTGTTTTCAGTGTAAAATGCTGCTCTGTTACTGTTCATTTCTTAAGTGACAATATTGGAAACTGTTAAGAGTTAACAACATATTCTTTAGTTTAAAACTTATGGCTAAAACTACACAAGATATATTTTGCACTGTTTTGCACTACAAGAAAGAAGCCTAATGCTTGAGTTGTTAATTATTTAAAAACTCTCTGGACCTAGTAGTGAAATTTTCTTAATAGAGATTATTTTGTGGTATAGCAGTTTTCAAAATAAATTATGGCAAAAGGACACCTTATGCTTTTTTTCATTCCTATTGCAAGTTTTATACCAAAAACATATCGCGATATATATCGTTATCGCCACCCTTCACAATACATATCGTGATTTGAATTTTAGGCCATATTTCACATTTCTACTATCCACCATTTAAAGCACTAAAAAAAATCCCAAGTAGTAACAAAAAATACCACCACTTTTCTTTTGCTTGAGACAGCTTTTTAATTTGTTACTATTGACTTAGCTGAGCAACGCCCTTGATAAAACATCTAATTGTTCGTATTACAGCAGAATACATTCTGCAGACTCCGTGATTGCAGTTTGGGAAATAGCAACAATGTAAACAACAATGCCAAATAACTCTGTAACGGTTGCAGCTATAATATGTTCACAGTGTTCATTTACAAAGGTGGAAAAATCATCAATTGTGCCAGGAAGTGAGCTGGAACCCTGAAGAGCAAGGAGATGGTTACTGGTCTGTTGGCAGGGGGTGATAATGTTGTTGCTGCTCTTTCTTACGGTAGAGGGAGCAGTCAGTTGTGGGGCTCGCTAACCCAGTGGATCCAGGGCGAAGAAGATGTGCGTCGGAACAACGGTTCCAGGCAGGAGCCAGGCAAGTGGTAGGAAGGCATGGATGCAGTTGAGGAGGACAGGAGAGCTCGTGGTTCACAGAGGAGAATCCAAGGGACCACGCCCACCGATCGGGGCTTCCGACCATCGCTCCCTGCTATTGGTCCCTAGACAGCTACCCCCACTCAGACGTGCGATGCCAGAACAAAGAGTGATAACATCGTGGCGCCAAGATAGTTCCCCCATGCTAAGAGACTGCTTTGAAAACACAAACTGGTCTGTCTTCAAAGAGGCAGCTACGAATGGAAATTCAATTGACCTGGAGCTTTATGCTTCCTCTGTCCTGGGTTACATCAGTACATGTGCTGAAAATGTATCCATAAGAAAGTGTGTTAAATTTTACCCCAATCAAAAACCCTGGCTAAATAAGGATGTCCGCACCCTGCTGGCAGCCAGGGACACTGCATTCAAGTCTAAAGATACTGAGGAGTTGAGAAAGTGCAGGAGAGAACTGGATGATGGCATAAAGAAGGCCAAAGCCGCGTATGCACAGAGGATCGAGGGACAGTTCACCTCACATGATCCAAGGAGCATGTGGCAGGGCATCAAATGCTTAACAGACTACAAGGGCAAAAGCAAACAATGCCCCAGGGACCCATCCCTGCCTGATGCCCTCAATAAGTTTTATGCACGTTTTGATGATCCAAACAGACCAACTAGCACCAGACTCACCTCATCACCAGACGAGGAGCACCTCAAAGTGACCGCAGCAGAAGTGAGAGGCAGTCTCAGAAGGATCAACCCTCATAAAGCTACGGGTCCAGACAACATCCCAGGGAAAGTTCTGAAGGAATGTGCGGACCAGCTCTGTGAGGTGCTGGCTGACATCTTCACCACCTCACTTGCACTGGAGTCAGTTCCCACCTGCCTGAAGACTGCCACCATCATCCCAGTCCCAAAAAGCTCCACAGTGACTGGTCTGAATGACTACAGACCGGTGGCTCTCACCCCGATAGTCGCTAAATGTTTTGAGAAACTGGTCATGTCCCACATCAAGACAGCCGTCAACATCAACGAGGACCCTCATCAATATGCATATCGTGAGAACCGATCAACAGAGGACGCCATCTCCTCCGTGGTCCACACTGCTCTCACCCACCTGGATCAGAAGGACTCATACGTGCGTCTGCTCTTTGTGGACTTCACATCTGCCTTCAACACCATGATCCCCCAAACTCTGATAGACAAACTATCCACACTTGGACTAAGCCCCTCTATTTGTAACTGGGTCTTAGACTTCTTAACAGACAGACCACAGTCCGTGAAGATCCACAACTTCTCCTCCTCCACCATCACCCTCAGCACTGGCTCTCCTCAGGGATGTGTGCTGAGCCCTCTTCTGTTCACTCTGCTCACATATGATTGTACAGCCACACATCCAGGCTGTCATATTGTTAAGTTTGCAGATGATACAGCTGTGGTGGGATGCATCACAGATAATGATGAATCCAGCTACAGACAGGAGGT
>JBBPBX010014137.1:36855-51352 GCA_038048925.1 Garcialebias charrua
TTATTTATTTATTTTTAACTAAAACATGGTTTTGTCAGGAGAAAGAGCAAACAGGCCATGAGAGACTATAAGAAGGTACAGATCCAGCTTGAAAACCTGGAGACCAGCGTCAGGGACCGCTGCAAGAAGGAGTTCACCGGTACAGTCAAGTTTCTGCTGATAACCTCCCGAGGAATAAAACTAATAACCAAACCAAAACTATTTATTCTTATTTTTAGACCTGATGACAGAGATGATGGACATGTCCAGCGATTTGGTGGGTTCGGGGATTCCCTTCCTTGACTACCGGGCCTACGCGGAGCGTATTTTTTTCCCGGGCCACCAGGAGTCGCCACTGAGACGAGACCTGGACGTTCCAGAGAGTCGGAGGCAGACGGTGGAGCAAGGGCTGGTTCAGCTGTCCAATCTGCTTAACAGCAAACTCTTTCTCACCAAGGTCAGCCAAAATGATTAACTTAGACCCAGTAGTTTTATTTGAAGTGTAACATAGAGAAACTGTCTGCAACCTGACTAGAGATAAGCAGTAGAAGAAGTTGAAGAAAATGAAAGCGCAACTAACTTTACTTGATGAGAATAGTTTCTCAATTTAAATCAGTCCGTTTCACCTCTGCACCTAATTAAAAATGATTTTGTATGTTGTTGTTATCGAGTCTTCTCCATGTCGTCCCTCTAGTTTATTCACACTCTGGAGATCCAGCGGACGTTCTCCCCCAGGGACCGGGCCTACGTGGCCTCTCTGCTGACCGTAGCCCTTCACGGTAAACTGGAGTACTTCACGGACATCCTCAAGACTCTGCTTAACGACCTGGTGGAGCAATATGTGGCCAAGAACCCCAAACTCATGCTGAGGAGGTGAATGCTTTGACCAGCCGAGGCTTGATGGTGAGCAGGGAAGGTTTTCTTTTCATTAATCTGAGCACGTTTCTTTTCTTCCAGGACGGAGTCAGTGGTGGAGAAGCTGTTGACAAACTGGATGTCTATTTGTCTCTTCACATTTCTGAGGGTTTGTACTGAACAGGTTCCTTTCATACATCTGTGCCCAAAGGCCGTTTTGTTTGTCATTTCTCCAACCTCGTGGCCTAGTTCTGTTCTTCATACATCATCAGCTGTTAAACCTTCAATATGACAAGTGTCTGCCCCTTCCAACAATGTTCAATGAATATAAGTAAGAACAGGTTTATTACTTATCTATCCACCCTTTCATCCATCCAGCTATCCATCATCCATCCACCCTTTCATCCATCCACACTTTCATCCATCCATCTATCCATCCATCATCCATCCACTCTTTCATCCATCTATCCATCCATCCACCCTTACATCCATCAATCATCTATCATCCATCCACCCTTTCATCAACCCATCTATCCATTCATCTATCCATTCATCCACCCTTTCATCCATCCAACTAGCCATCCATCCACCCTTTCATCCATCAATCCATCCACCCTTTCATCCACCCATCTATCCATTCATCCATACATCCATCTAGCCATCCATCCACCCTTTCATCCATCTATCCATCCATCCACCCTTACATCCATCAATCCATCTATCATTCATCCACCCTTTCATCCACCCATCTATCCATTCATCCACCCTTTCATCCATCCATCTATTCATCCATCCACCCTTTCATTCATCTATCCATCCATCCATCCATCCATTCACCCTTTCATCCATATATCCATCCATCCACTCTTTCATCCACCAATCCATCTATCCATCCATCCACCCTTTCATCCACCCATCTATCCATTCATCTGTCCATTCATCCACCCTTTCATCCATCCATCTAGCCATCCATCCACCCTTTCATCCATCCATCTACCCAGCCATCTACCCTTACATCCATCTATCCATCCATCCACCCTTTCATCCACCCATCTATCATTCATCTATCCATTCATCCACCCTTTCATCCATCCATCTAGCCATCCATCCACCCTTTCATCCATCAATCCATCTATCCATCCGCCCTTTCATCCACCCATCTATCCATTCATCTATCCATTCATCCACCCTTTCATCCATCAATCCATCTATCCATCCGCCCTTTCATCCACCCATCTATCCATTCATCTATCCATTCATCCACCCTTTCATCCATCCATCTAGCCATCCATCCACCCTTTCATCCATCCATCTATCCATCCATCCATCCACTCTTTCATTCATCCATCTATCCATCCATCCACCCTTTCATCCATCTATCCATCCATCCACCCTTTCATCCATCTATCCATCCATCATCTTCAGCTTGTTCTCAAGTCAGGTCTTGAGGGCAGCAGCTTGAGCAGGGAGGTCCAGACGTCTCTTTCCACAGCCTCCTCTTCCAGCTCTTCTGGGAGGACTCCAAGTTGTTCCCAGGCCAACCGAGAGACACAGTCTCTCCAGTGTGTCCTGGGTCTTCCCCGGAGTCTCCTCCCAGTCAGACACGCCCGAAGCACCTTCCTAGGGAGGTGCCCAGGAGGCATCCTTACCAGATGCCCGAACCACCTCACCTGGCTCCTCTCGATGTGGAGGAGCAGCGGTTCTACTACGAGCCTTTCCCGGATGACTGAACTTCTCACCCACTGGAGAGTCCAGCTGCCCTGCAGAGCAAACTCATTTAAACCGCCTGTATCCATGATCTCATTCTTTCGGTCACCACACAGAGTTCATGACCATATGTGAGGGTAGGAATATAGACCGACTGGTAAACAGAGAGCTTTGTCTTACAGCTCAACGCCCTCTTCACCACAACAGACCGGCACAGAGTCCACAATACTGCAGATACTGCACCAATCCGTCTGTCAATCTCACGCTCCATTCTTCCCTCACTAGTGAACAAAACCCAGAGATACTTGAACTCCTCCACTTGAGGCAGAACCTCGACCTGAAGAGAACAATCCACCCTTTTCTTACTGAGGAACACCTTAATATTACAAGGTCATGGTCAAGGATCTTTGTCATTCACATCACATGTGGTACATGAGGTGGAACAAAATTCTGTACACAGAGTCCCATTACTTATTAATTAAAAAACAAAAACCCTTTTAAAGTTCTCTCTTACTGTACAGAACCCTCAGTGTCATCCTCAAACTGGTTTCACAGAATGACTTGTCGAGCCGGTGTAAGTTTTAAATTTGTTGGTCGTAAAAGAAGGATGTTCAGTCCTGGCTGATGAGAGGTGAGAGAGAACAGTATGTCCCGTAATGGCTCCTAAATAAATTTAGCCTTTCTGCTTGGCCAGGAATCAGCGGGGGAGTCGTTTTACATGATGTTCAGAGCCATAAAACACCAGGTGGACAAGGGACCTGTGGACGCTGTGACGGGAAAAGCCAAGTACACCCTCAATGACAACCGGCTGCTCCGGGAGGACGTGGAGTACCGCACGCTGGTGAGAACACACAGCAGTTATCCATGTGACTCATCGTGTTTGTTGAAGACATCTACATTTCTCACTGAAAGAAAGGACACGATGGTTGAAGGTGGTTTCTATAATTTACTACTTTTTATGTTACCTTCACAAGTCATTCTTTCCCCAAAACAAGAACTAATAAATGTGCTGCCACTGACTGTAAGACAGAAGACAGAACTGCAAGAGGCAGAAATGAAGATGTTGAGGTTCTCCTTGGAGTGACAAGGATGGATGATATTAGGAATGAGATCATCAGAGGTACAGCACATGTTGAACAACTGGGAGATAAAGTTAGAGAGGACACACTGAGATGGTTGGACATGTCCAGAGGAGGGACGGTGGTTTGGACATGTCCAGAGGAGGGACGGTGGTTTGGACATGTCCAGAGGAGGGACGGTGGTTTGGACATGTCCAGAGGAGGGACGGTGGTTTGGACATGTCCAGAGGAGGGACGGTGGTTTGGACATGTCCAGAGGAGGGACGGTGGTTTGGACATGTCCAGAGGAGGGACGGTGGTTTGGACATGTCCAGAGGAGGGACGGTGGTTTGGACATGTCCAGAGGAGGGACGGTGGTTTGGACATGTCCAGAGGAGGGACGGTGGTTTGGACATGTCCAGAGGAGGGACGGTGGTTTGGACATGTCCAGAGGAGGGACGGTGGTTTGGACATGTCCAGAGGAGGGACGGTGGTTTGGACATGTCCAGAGGAGGGACGGTGGTTTGGACATGTCCAGAGGAGGGACGGTGGTTTGGACATGTCCAGAGGAGGGACAGTGGTTTGGACATGTCCAGAGGAGGGACGGTGGTTTGGACATGTCCAGAGGAGGGACAGTGGTTTGGACATGTCCAGAGGAGGGACGGTGGTTTGGACATGTCCAGAGGAGGGACGGTGGTTTGGACATGTCCAGAGGAGGGATGGTGGTTTGGACATGTCCAGAGGAGGGACGGTGGTTTGGACATGTCCAGAGGAGGGACGGTGGTTTGGACATGTCCAGAGGAGGGACGGTGGTTTGGACATGTCCAGAGGAGGGTTCGTGGTTTGGACATGTCCAGAGGAGGGATGGAGTTTTGGACATGTCCAGAGGAGGGATGGTGGTTTGGACATGTCCAGAGGAGGGATGGTGGTTTGGACATGTCCAGAGGAGGGATGGTGGTTTGGACATGTCCAGAGGAGGGATGGTGGTTTGGACATGTCCAGAGGAGGGACGGTGGTTTGGACATGTCCAGAGGAGGGATGGTGGTTTGGACATGTCCAGAGGAGGGACGGTGGTTTGGACATGTCCAGAGGAGGGACGGTGGTTTGGACATGTCCAGAGGAGGGACGGTGGTTTGGACATGTCCAGAGGAGGGATCGGTGGTTTGGACATGTCCAGAGGAGGGATGGAGTTTTGGACATGTCCAGAGGAGGGATGGTGGTTTGGACATGTCCAGAGGAGGGATGGTGGTTTGGACATGTCCAGAGGAGGGATGGTGGTTTGGACATGTCCAGAGGAGGGATGGTGGTTTGGACATGTCCAGAGGAGGGACGGTGGTTTGGACATGTCCAGAGGAGGGACGGTGGTTTGGACATGTCCAGAGGAGGGACAGTGGTTTGGACATGTCCAGAGGAGGGACGGTGGTTTGGACATGTCCAGAGGAGGGACGGTGGTTTGGACATGTCCAGAGGAGGGACGGTGGTTTGGACATGTCCAGAGGAGGGACGGTGGTTTGGACATGTCCAGAGGAGGGACGGTGGTTTGGACATGTCCAGAGGAGGGATGTGGTTTGGACATGTCCAGAGGAGGGATGGAGTTTTGGACATGTCCAGAGGAGGGACGGTGGTTTGGTCATGTCCAGGAGAGGGACAGTGCTTTGGACATGTCCATAGGAGGGACGGTGGTTTGGACATGTCCAGAGGAGTGACAGTGGTTTGGACATGTCCAGAGGAGGGACGGTGGTTTGGACATGTCCAGAGGAGTGACAGTGGTTTGGACATGTCCAGAGAAGGGACGGTGGTTTGGACATGCCCAGGAGAGGGACAGTGGTTTGGACATGTTCAGAGGAGGGATGGTGGTTTGGACATGTCCAGAGGAAGGATGGAGTTTTGGAGACGTCCAGAGGAGGGACGGTGGTTTGGACATGTCCAGAGGAGGGATGGTGGTTTGGACATGTCCAGAGGAGGGATGGAGGTTTGGACATGTCCAGAGGAGGGACAGTGGTTTGGACATGTCCAGAGGAGGGACAGTGGTTTGGACATGTCCAGAGGAGGGACAGTGGTTTGGACATGTCCAGAGGAGGGACAGTGGTTTGGACATGTCCAGAGGAGGGACAGTGGTTTGGACATGTCCAGAGGAGGGACAGTGGTTTGGACATGTCCAGAGGAGGGACAGTGGTTTGGACATGTCCAGAGGAGGGACAGTGGTTTGGACATGTCCAGAGGAGGGACAGTGGTTTGGACATGTCCAGAGGAGGGACAGTGGTTTGGACATGTCCAGAGGAGGGACAGTGGTTTGGACATGTCCAGAGGAGGGACAGTGGTTTGGACATGTCCAGAGGAGGGACAGTGGTTTGGACATGTCCAGAGGAGGGACAGTGGTTTGGACATGTCCAGAGGAGGGACAGTGGTTTGGACATGTCCAGAGGAGGGACAGTGGTTTGGACATGTCCAGAGGAGGGACAGTGGTTTGGACATGTCCAGAGGAGGGACAGTGGTTTGGACATGTCCAGAGGAGGGACAGTGGTTTGGACATGTCCAGAGGAGGGACGGTGGTTTGGACATGTCCAGAGGAGGGACAGTGGTTTGGACATGTCCAGAGGAGGGACAGTGGTTTGGACATGTCCAGAGGAGGGACAGTGGTTTGGACATGTCCAGAGGAGGGACGGTGGTTTGGACATGTCCAGAGGAGGGACGGTGGTTTGGACATGTCCAGAGGAGGGACGGTGGTTTGGACATGTCCAGAGGAGGGACGTGGTTTGGACATGTCCAGAGGAGGGATGGAGGTTTGGACATGTCCAGAGGAGGGATGGTGGTTTGGACATGTCCAGAGGAGGGACGGTGGTTTGGACATGTCCAGAGGAGGGACGGTGGTTTGGACATGTCCAGAGGAGGGATGGTGGTTTGGACATGTCCAGAGGAGGGACGGTGGTTTGGACATGTCCAGAGGAGGGATGGTGGTTTGGACATGTCCAGAGGAGGGACGGTGGTTTGGACATGTCCAGAGGAGGGACGTGGTTTGGACATGTCCAGAGGAGGGACGGTGGTTTGGACATGTCCAGAGGAGGGACGGTGGTTTGGACATGTCCAGAGGAGGGATGGTGGTTTGGACATGTCCAGAGGAGGGACGGTGGTTTGGACATGTTCAGAGGAGGGATGGAGGTTTGGACATGTCCAGAGGAGGGATGGTGGTTTGGACATGTCCAGAGGAGGGACGGTGGTTTGGACATGTTCAGAGGAGGGATGGTGGTTTGGACATGTCCAGAGGAGGGACCGTGGTTTGGACATGTTCAGAGGAGGGATGGAGGTTTGGACATGTCCAGAGTAGGGATGGAGTTTTGGACATGTCCAGAGGAGGGATGGTGGTTTGGACATGTCCAGAGGAGGGACCGTGGTTTGGACATGTTCAGAGGAGGGACCGTGGTTTGGACATGTTCAGAGGAGGGACCGTGGTTTGGACATGTCCAGAGGAGGGATGGAGTTTTGGACATGTCCAGAGGAGGGACAGGTGGTTTGGACATGTCCAGAGGAGGGACAGTGGTTTGGACATGTCCAGAGGAGGGACAGTGGTTTGGACATGTCCAGAGGAGGGACGGTGGTTTGGACATGTCCAGAGGAGGGACAGTGGTTTGGACATGTCCAGAGGAGGGACAGTGGTTTGGACATGTCCAGAGGAGGGACAGTGGTTTGGACATGTCCAGAGGAGGGACAGTGGTTTGGACATGTCCAGAGGAGGGACAGTGGTTTGGACATGTCCAGAGGAGGGACAGTGGTTTGGACATGTCCAGAGGAGGGACAGTGGTTTGGACATGTCCAGAGGAGGGACAGTGGTTTGGACATGTCCAGAGGAGGGACAGTGGTTTGGACATGTCCAGAGGAGGGACAGTGGTTTGGACATGTCCAGAGGAGGGACAGTGGTTTGGACATGTCCAGAGGAGGGACAGTGGTTTGGACATGTCCAGAGGAGGGACAGTGGTTTGGACATGTCCAGAGGAGGGACAGTGGTTTGGACATGTCCAGAGGAGGGACAGTGGTTTGGACATGTCCAGAGGAGGGACAGTGGTTTGGACATGTCCAGAGGAGGGACAGTGGTTTGGACATGTCCAGAGGAGGGACGGTGGTTTGGACATGTCCAGAGGAGGGACAGTGGTTTGGACATGTCCAGAGGAGGGACGGTGGTTTGGACATGTCCAGAGGAGGGACGGTGGTTTGGACATGTCCAGAGGAGGGACGGTGGTTTGGACATGTCCAGAGGAGGGACGGTGGTTTGGACATGTCCAGAGGAGGGACGGTGGTTTGGACATGTCCAGAGGAGGGACGGTGGTTTGGACATGTCCAGAGGAGGGACGGTGGTTTGGACATGTCCAGAGGAGGGACGGTGGTTTGGACATGTCCAGAGGAGGGACGGTGGTTTGGACATGTCCAGAGGAGGGACGGTGGTTTGGACATGTCCAGAGGAGGGACAGTGGTTTGGACATGTCCAGAGGAGGGACGGTGGTTTGGACATGTCCAGAGGAGGGACAGTGGTTTGGACATGTCCAGAGGAGGGACGGTGGTTTGGACATGTCCAGAGGAGGGACAGTGGTTTGGACATGTCCAGAGGAGGGACGGTGGTTTGGACATGTCCAGAGGAGGGACAGTGGTTTGGACATGTTCAGAGGAGGGATGGTGGTTTGGACATGTCCAGAGGAAGGATGGAGTTTTGGAGACGTCCAGAGGAGGGACGGTGGTTTGGACATGTCCAGAGGAGGGATGGTGGTTTGGACATGTCCAGAGGAGGGATGGAGGTTTGGACATGTCCAGAGGAGGGACGGTGGTTTGGACATGTCCAGGAGAGGGACAGTGCTTTGGACATGTCCATAGGAGGGACGGTGGTTTGGACATGTCCAGAGGAGTGACAGTGGTTTGGACATGTCCAGAGGAGGGACGGTGGTTTGGACATGTCCAGAGGAGTGACAGTGGTTTGGACATGTCCAGAGAAGGGACGGTGGTTTGGACATGCCCAGGAGAGGGACAGTGGTTTGGACATGTCCAGAGAAGGGACGGTGGTTTGGACATGCCCAGGAGAGGGACAGTGGTTTGGACATGTCCAGAGGAGGGATGGTGGTTTGGACATGTCCAGAGGAGGGACGGTGGTTTGGACATGTCCAGAGGAGGGACAGTGGTTTGGACATGTCCAGAGGAGGGACAGTGGTTTGGACATGTCCAGAGGAGGGACAGTGGTTTGGACATGTCCAGAGGAGGGACAGTGGTTTGGACATGTCCAGAGGAGGGACAGTGGTTTGGACATGTCCAGAGGAGGGACAGTGGTTTGGACATGTCCAGAGGAGGGACAGTGGTTTGGACATGTCCAGAGGAGGGACAGTGGTTTGGACATGTCCAGAGGAGGGACAGTGGTTTGGACATGTCCAGAGGAGGGACAGTGGTTTGGACATGTCCAGAGGAGGGACAGTGGTTTGGACATGTCCAGAGGAGGGACAGTGGTTTGGACATGTCCAGAGGAGGGACAGTGGTTTGGACATGTCCAGAGGAGGGACAGTGGTTTGGACATGTCCAGAGGAGGGACAGTGGTTTGGACATGTCCAGAGGAGGGACAGTGGTTTGGACATGTCCAGAGGAGGGACAGTGGTTTGGACATGTCCAGAGGAGGGACAGTGGTTTGGACATGTCCAGAGGAGGGACAGTGGTTTGGACATGTCCAGAGGAGGGACAGTGGTTTGGACATGTCCAGAGGAGGGACAGTGGTTTGGACATGTCCAGAGGAGGGACGGTGGTTTGGACATGTCCAGAGGAGGGATGGTGGTTTGGACATGTCCAGAGGAGGGACAGTGGTTTGGACATGTCCAGAGGAGGGACGGTGGTTTGGACATGTCCAGAGGAGGGATGGTGGTTTGGACATGTCCAGAGGAGGGACGGTGGTTTGGACATGTTCAGAGGAGGATGGTGGTTTGGACATGTCCAGAGGAGGGATGGAGTTTTGGACATGTCCAGAGGAGGGATGGTGGTTTGGACATGTCCAGAGGAGGGACCGTGGTTTGGACATGTTCAGAGGAGGGACCGTGGTTTGGACATGTCCAGAGGAGGGATGGAGGTTTGGACATGTCCAGAGGAGGGATGGTGGTTTGAACATGTCCAGAGGAGGGACGGTGGTTTGGACATGTTCAGAGGAGGGATGGAGGTTTGGACATGTCCAGAGGAGGGATGGTGGTTTGAACATGTCCAGAGGAGGGACGGTGGTTTGGACATGTTCAGAGGAGGGATGGTGGTTTGGACATGTCCAGAGGAGGGACCGTGGTTTGGACATGTTCAGAGGAGGGATGGAGGTTTGGACATGTCCAGAGGAGGGATGGAGTTTTGGACATGTCCAGAGGAGGGATGGTGGTTTGGACATGTCCAGAGGAGGGAGTGGTTTGGACATGTTCAGAGGAGGGACCGTGGTTTGGACATGTTCAGAGGAGGGACCGTGGTTTGGACATGTCCAGAGGAGGGATGGAGTTTTGGACATGTCCAGAGGAGGGATGGTGGTTTGGACATGTCCAGAGGAGGGACCGTGGTTTGGACATGTTCAGAGGAGGGACCGTGGTTTGGACATGTCCAGAGGAGGGACGGTGGTTTGGACATGTCCAGAGGAGGGACAGTGGTTTGGACATGTCCAGAGGAGGGACGGTGGTTTGGACATGTCCAGAGGAGGGACAGTGGTTTGGACATGTCCAGAGGAGGGACAGTGGTTTGGACATGTCCAGAGGAGGGACAGTGGTTTGGACATGTCCAGAGGAGGGACAGTGGTTTGGACATGTCCAGAGGAGGGACAGTGGTTTGGACATGTCCAGAGGAGGGACAGTGGTTTGGACATGTCCAGAGGAGGGACAGTGGTTTGGACATGTCCAGAGGAGGGACAGTGGTTTGGACATGTCCAGAGGAGGGACAGTGGTTTGGACATGTCCAGAGGAGGGACAGTGGTTTGGACATGTCCAGAGGAGGGACAGTGGTTTGGACATGTCCAGAGGAGGGACAGTGGTTTGGACATGTCCAGAGGAGGGATGGTTTGGACATGTCCAGAGGAGGGACGGTGGTTTGGACATGTCCAGAGGAGGGACCGTGGTTTGGACATGTTCAGAGGAGGGATGGAGGTTTGGACATGTCCAGAGGAGGGATGGTGGTTTGGACATGTCCAGAGGAGGGATGGAGTTTTGGACATGTCCAGAGGAGGGACGGTGGTTTGGACATGTCCAGAGGAGGGATGGTGGTTTGGACATGTCCAGAGGAGGGATGGAGGTTTGGACATGTCCAGAGGAGGGATGGTGGTTTGGACATGTCCAGAGGAGGGATGGAGTTTTGGACATGTCCAAAGGAGGGACGGTGGTTTGGACATGTCCAGAGGAGGGAGTGGTTTGGACATGTCCAGAGGAGGGATGGTGGTTTGGACATGTCCAGAGGAGGGATGGAGTTTGGACATGTCCAGAGGAGGGATGGTGGTTTGGACATGTCCAGAGGAGGGATGGTGGTTTGGACATGTCCAGAGGAGGGACGGTGGTTTGGACATGTCCAGAGGAGGGACGGTGGTTTGGACATGTCCAGAGGAGGGACGTGGTTTGGACATGTTCAGAGGAGGGATGGAGGTTTGGACATGTCCAGAGGAGGGATGGTGGTTTGGACATGTCCAGAGGAGGGATGGAGGTTTGGACATGTCCAGAGGAGGGATGGTGGTTTGGACATGTCCAGAGGAGGGATGGTGGTTTGGACATGTCCAGAGGAGGGATGGTGGTTTGGACATGTCCAGAGGAGGGATGGAGGTTTGGACATGTCCAGAGGAGGGATGGTGGTTTGGACATGTCCAGAGGAGGGACCGTGGTTTGGACATGTTCAGAGGAGGGATGGAGGTTTGGACATGTCCAGAGGAGGGATGGTGGTTTGGACATGTCCAGAGGAGGGATGGAGTTTTGGACATGTCCAAAGGAGGGACGGTGGTTTGGACATGTCCAGAGGAGGGACAGTGGTTTGGACATGTCCAGAGGAGGGACGGTGGTTTGGACATGTCCAGAGGAGGGATGGTGGTTTGGACATGTCCAGAGGAGGGACGGTGGTTTGGTCATGTCCAGAGGAGGGTTCGTGGTTTGGACATGTCCAGAGGAGGGATGGTGGTTTGGACATGTCCAGAGGAGGGATGGTGGTTTGGACATGTCCAGAGGAGGGATGGAGGTTTGGACATGTCCAGAGGAGGGATTGAGGTTTGGACATGTCCAGAGGAGGGACGGTGGTTTGGACATGTCCAGGAGAGGGACAGTGCTTTGGACATGTCCATAGGAGGGACAGTGGTTTGGACATGTCCAGAGGAGGGACAGTGGTTTGGACATGTCCAGAGGAGGGACAGTGGTTTGGACATGTCCAGAGGAGGGACAGTGGTTTGGACATGTCCAGAGGAGGGACAGTGGTTTGGACATGTCCAGAGGAGGGACAGTGGTTTGGACATGTCCAGAGGAGGGACAGTGGTTTGGACATGTCCAGAGGAGGGACAGTGGTTTGGACATGTCCAGAGGAGGGACAGTGGTTTGGACATGTCCAGAGGAGGGACAGTGGTTTGGACATGTCCAGAGGAGGGACAGTGGTTTGGACATGTCCAGAGGAGGGACAGTGGTTTGGACATGTCCAGAGGAGGGACAGTGGTTTGGACATGTCCAGAGGAGGGACGGTGGTTTGGACATGTCCAGAGGACAGTGGTTTGGACATGTCCAGAGGAAGGGACGGTGGTTTGGACATGCCCAGGAGAGGGACAGTGGTTTGGACATGTCCAGAGAAGGGACGGTGGTTTGGACATGCCCAGGAGAGGGACAGTGGTTTGGACATGTTCAGAAGAGGGATGGAGGTTTGGACATGTCCAGAGGAGGGATGGTGGTTTGAACATGTCCAGAGGAGGGATGGAGTTTTGGACATGTCCAGAGGAGGGACGGTGGTTTGGACATGTCCAGAGGAGGGATGGTGGTTTGGACATGTCCAGAGGAGGGACCGTGGTTTGGACATGTTCAGAGGAGGGATGGAGGTTTGGACATGTCCAGAGGAGGGACGGTGGTTTGGACATGTCCAGAGGAGGGATGGTGGTTTGGACATGTCCAGAGGAGGGACGGTGGTTTGGACATGTTCAGAGGAGGGACCGTGGTTTGGACATGTTCAGAGGAGGGATGGAGTTTTGGACATGTCCAGAGGAGGGATGGTGGTTTGGACATGTCCAGAGGAGGGACCGTGGTTTGGACATGTTCAGAGGAGGGACCATGGTTTGGACATGTCCAGAGGAGGGATGGAGTTTTGGACATGTCCAGAGGAGTGACGGTGGTTTGGACATGTTCAGAGGAGGGACCGTGGTTTGGACATGTTCAGAGGAGGGATGGTGGTTTGGACATGTCCAGAGGAGGGATGGAGTTTTGGACATGTCCAGAGGAGGGATGGTGGTTTGGACATGTCCAGAGGAGGGATGGTGGTTTGGACATGTCCAGAGGAGGGATGGAGGTTTGGACATGTCCAGAGGAGGGATGGTGGTTTGGACATGTCCAGAGGAGGGATGGTGGTTTGGACATGTCCAGAGGAGGGATGGAGTTTTGGACATGTCCAGAGGAGGGACGGTGGTTTGGACATGTCCAGAGGAGGGACGGTGGTTTGGACATGTCCAGAGGAGGGACGGTGGTTTGGACATGTCCAGAGGAGGGACGGTGGTTTGGACATGTCCAGAGGAGGGACGGTGGTTTGGACATGTCCAGAGGAGGGACGGTGGTTTGGACATGTCCAGAGGAGGGACGGTGGTTTGGACATGTCCAGAGGAGGGACGGTGGTTTGGACATGTCCAGAGGAGGGACGGTGGTTTGGACATGTCCAGAGGAGGGACGGTGGTTTGGACATGTCCAGAGGAGGGACGGTGGTTTGGACATGTCCAGAGGAGGGACGGTGGTTTGGACATGTCCAGAGGAGGGACGGTGGTTTGGACATGTCCAGAGGAGGGACAGTGGTTTGGACATGTCCAGAGGAGGGACGGTGGTTTGGACATGTCCAGAGGAGGGACAGTGGTTTGGACATGTCCAGAGGAGGGATGGTGGTTTGGACATGTCCAGAGGAGGGATGGTGGTTTGGACATGTCCAGAGGAGGGATGGTGGTTTGGACATGTCCAGAGGAGGGATGGAGGTTTGGACATGTCCAGAGGAGGGATGGTGGTTTGGACATGTCCAGAGGAGGGACGGTGGTTTGGACATGTCCAGAGGAGGGACGGTGGTTTGGACATGTCCAGAGGAGGGACGGTGGTTTGGACATGTCCAGAGGAGGGACAGTGGTTTGGACATGTCCAGAGGAGGGACGGTGGTTTGGACATGTCCAGAGGAGGGACAGTGGTTTGGACATGTCCAGAGGAGGGACAGTGGTTTGGACATGTCCAGAGGAGGGACAGTGGTTTGGACATGTCCAGAGGAGGGACAGTGGTTTGGACATGTCCAGAGGAGGGACAGTGGTTTGGACATGTCCAGAGGAGGGACAGTGGTTTGGACATGTCCAGAGGAGGGACAGTGGTTTGGACATGTCCAGAGGAGGGACAGTGGTTTGGACATGTCCAGAGGAGGGACAGTGGTTTGGACATGTCCAGAGGAGGGACAGTGGTTTGGACATGTCCAGAGGAGGGACAGTGGTTTGGACATGTCCAGAGGAGGGACAGTGGTTTGGACATGTCCAGAGGAGGGACAGTGGTTTGGACATGTCCAGAGGAGGGACAGTGGTTTGGACATGTCCAGAGGAGGGACAGTGGTTTGGACATGTCCAGAGGAGGGACAGTGGGTATATTGGTAGAAGGATGTTAGAAATGCAGCTGCCAGGAAAAAGACAAAGAGGAGATATATGGATGCAGTTAGAGAGGACATGGAGGTAGTTG
>JBBPBX010014138.1:14804-47165 GCA_038048925.1 Garcialebias charrua
ATATATATACTTCGCGTTTTTTCACGTATCGAGTGGCTTCAGGGTACGGATCCCCCACGATAAACGAGGGACTACTGTACAGTATATTGGTTAGATTAACAATTTCTTGGTCTTTTTTTGTACTTTCTTTAGAAAAATGAAGATCCTTCAAAATGATTGGGGAAAAAAAATCTTGTTTTAAATAGTGTTTTATGCCTGCAGCTGATGAGTGGTTGATTAATTTAGAAGAGGGCATTGACCAGGAGGTAGCTGTGGAGCTGAGAAGACGGGGCCACACAGTCACCTGGCCAGTCACAGGTAGATTCTTACAATTAACTGTTTGTCATGGCTGCACAGCTGTTTTATTCTGATTTTAATTTAAAAATGGAATTCAGGAGAAACATTTTGCACTGTTTTTTCACTCAAAGTTTTATCGTGTATACAAGGCAAATGTAACTGTCTAAAAAGTTAATGTGCCACATTAATTGTTATATTGAGGTACAGTCCTTCAACAAACAGTGTCATTGCTAAAACCACATGTCTGATATTAGTAATATTAGAGCATAAACCTACTGGTACTTCCTTTTGCAAATAACATGTTTGTGTTTGTTCCTCCTTTCTCAAACTAAAACACAAGAGTTTTACTGCTTTCCTGAAAAGTGTTAACACCCTGGGTGTGTCACACACATCAGCTGTTCAGTCTCCTGTCATGCTGATTACATTCGTCCTTTGCTTTCTCCAAAACTGCCATTCGAAAAACTGCCATTTTTTTTAATGTCCAGAGGACCAGACTTAGCTTTTTAGATTTTTCTACCTGGATTATTGAGCATGCATCAGGGTGCCATTCGAGGACTTTGTGTTTATAGAAGTACAATACTGTATGTTCCCTGATGCATGCTCAATAATCCAGGTAGAAAAATCTAAAAAAGCTAAGTCTGGTCCTCTGGACATTCAAAAAACAAAAAAAACAAAACAAAGCAAAAAATTGTAGAAACGTTTCGTCTTTCGTCCGAAAGACTTCCTCAGTCTGAGGTGCTGGGTTCAGCTCAGTCTTATAAATAGCACCCTCTCACAGTGTTACACAACCAGTTGGCTGATGACAGCCTGAAACCAGCTGCTCACATGATCAAGGAGGACCATCAGCCTAACAATGGATCGTTAGCACCCTGATGGTTGTTTGCTATTCACAGAGGGCTGAGTGATACCAGCAATCACAGCAATGATTGGGAAAAAAAATCTTGTTTTAAATAGTGTTTTATGCCTGCAGCTGATGAGTGGTTGATTAATTTAGAAGAGGGCATTGACCAGGAGGTAGCTGTGGAGCTGTCCCCCTCCTACAATGCTGTGATTGCTGGTATCACTCAGCCCTCTGTGAATAGCAAACAACCATCAGGGTGCTAACGATCCATTGTTAGGCTGATGGTCCTCCTTGATCATGTGAGCAGCTGGTTTCAGGCTGTCATCAGCCAACTGGTTGTGTAACACTGTGAGAGGGTGCTATTTATAAGACTGAGCTGAACCCAGCACCTCAGACTGAGGAAGTCTTTCGGACGAAAGACGAAACGTTTCTACAATTTTTTGCTTTGTTTTGTTTTTTTGTTTTTTGAATGTCCAGAGGACCAGACTTAGCTTTTTTAGAATACTGTATGTTATTTTGTGGCTTGCATCCATAGTGCATTAAGTGTTCAAACCTTTTCAAACAGCAACTTTCACACATTTGAGTCCACATCACACAATGTAAACATGCTAAAGAGATGGAATGCTTTTGTTTAAAACTAAATGCAATGTATATTTATTACATTTATTTAACCAGATAAAACAAACCCTACTGAGATCAAAATCTCTTTTACAATTTCATATTAGCGTTTAGGGTTTTTCACTCCAAGGTGGCAGCAAAGCTGAATGTTGTTTAAATTATTCAGTTCTGAAATGAGACAACTGAGAGATGGGCAACATTATTTGAGCAGAAGAATAGTGTCGGTTAGTTCTTTGTTAAAAAATAAAAATAAAAAGTGCACAGATAAGATGGAACTAAGTCCAGTAGGGGCTTGTAAACTGGAGTCATCCAGTGTGTATATCTGTTCATTTAGAGAAGACCAGTCAGATTTAGTGTACAGTTCCCAATGATATGCTGGTGAAGATTCTCAGTCGTCCAGGACATGATAAAATCAAAAAAGGCGTTCAATACAAGATCAAAAAGTCTGGACAAAAAGTCCAGTTGATCTTGTATTGAACGTCTTTTTTGAGTTCCCAGTGATGACTGAGGCAGCGTTGAGCCTCAGGGCACTGTGTCAGGCAGTGTTCACTTATTTACAGCACATCACCATAGTAAAATAAAGACATTCAAATGGCCCAAATTACAGTTTTATTAGGTCAATTTTTAAATGTACCTTTTTTATTTATACACACAGGGCCCAGGCGCTCCCAGTTTGGGCGGGGACAGATTATCACGGTGGGAGACTGGTGGAATTTATCCGCCGCTCAAGGCGGCTCTCCGTCCAGGGTCTTGTGGGCGGGATCAGACCCCAGAGCAGACGGATGTGCTCAGGGTTACTAACTTTATGATTCAATAACTCAGTTGTCAAACTATTTTACAACAAATGCATACACCTATCAATTTTTTTGTTTTTCCAAAGCATATATTTTCTTTTTATAGCTTAAAGCTGCTATATGTAATTTCTGGAACACTCTGTAACTTAGAAAAATTTTGAACAGAGACACGTTTCTGGTCCATCCCCTTCAGAGCCATATATGGCTCTGCTCCCCCTCGCTGAAATTCAGCTCAGCTTCCTTTGCTCCGCCTCCACTTCATGTCCTGTCGCAGCCGCTGCAAATTTCTGTGTTTATATGTCAATAAAACGTTCTAAAAAATGAAATAAAAACATGGAGCGCTGGTCCAGCACACCAGAACACCAGTAAATCTGCAGAGCCTCGTGCAGCCACGTTGAACCCGAGTTTAATTCGCTCGTGACAAATTCATTCATTTCCTCATAATTTCAGTCATGGACTCAGCGGAGGAGGAAGCGATCACTTGACTTTTGGCAAAAAAAACAAAAGAAAAGTCCAGATCAGGGATGAAGAAGGGGAATTTAATACATTTGTGTCACATACAAAACAGTTTTGCATCGCTTTGCAATCCTTTGAACGAGAACGTGCGCGGCCGCTGCGGGCTGGGACAGGCGGGGGCGTGGGTTAGGAGCGTGAGAAGCTCTGTTTTTATTGGCTGGTTAAAAACTCTGTTTTTATTGGCTGGTTAACGGCGGGTCACTGTGTTTAAAAAAAATGCTTTTAGAGAAGCAAGGGGACTATAGTTTTTTTCAGAGATTACTTGTCTAACATCAGTCTGTCAGGAGATAGTGACAGAGTGAAGAAATATGTTTAAAAATATTGTTAGAAAAGTTACATATTGTAGCAGCTTTAATGATTCAGCAAAATAGATTATGCATATATTAGTTAATATGTGAAAATTACTCAGAATTATAATAAATCCCTGCCTCTTAATAGCGAGATTGTACTTTTCTTGAAATGCCTTATTTCATTATTTTGCTGTTTTTATTTTTATTTTCTTCTTTTATTTTGGTGTAAAATATATCTTTTGTGTTCAAATGTTTTTAGACTAAAATATTTTCTCACCTGTGCTTGAATCCATATAAGCAAATAATGCTGATTTAGTTTTTACTTAAAAAAAAAAACTTTCAAAAAGTACTTTTTGATAGTGTGATGTGATGTCAGTGTTTTTATCTTTATGAAAATATTTTGCTTGTAAAATAAATACATTTTAATACATCCATAAAGTGTATTCCTTTTCTGTTTAAAATTGTATTATGTTTATAATATCAAATTGAATTTTAATTGGTGATTTAAAGCCTGCTTTTTAATCTCTAAATTTTCCTAAACTGCATCAAATTTCAGTCCATAAAATTGCAAATGGACTCAGTGGAAAAATGAAACAAATGAAAAATTGAGTTTGTATTTTTCTAAAGCAGTTTGATAAAAATAATTGTAAGAACTTTGACTCTTCATGGCCAGCAAATTGGTAAAAATTGGTCATTTTGTACAACAAATACGAACAAACAGCCGTTATTATTCAATACATTTACTATAGTACAGTATTAAAATACATATAAATCAGTGGATTCAAAATTCGTTACAATCATTGTTTGACCAAACTCACGCAGTGTAGTCGCATTCAACTTAACTGTAGATCGTTTATTTTGCATGTTGCAAGCAAGCTGGGCAAAGTTTGTGCTTTTTTATTAGTAATTTTGTTAGTTTTATCTGTCACAAATACTCTGATCACAAACATAATTGCACAGAGGAGATACAGCAGTTCAAAAGTGATAAAACACGGGTGAGCTGGTTTGTCAACCTAACTCTGCACACACGCTGTCCACTCCAACACAAAAACTTTTGATGTTGGACTTTGTTACAGTTTTAATCTCCTTACAGCTCCACACTGACCCTGGTACGACCCATTTTCTCTCATAAAGACCCATGTGTCCTGTCGCAGTGCACAACACATGTCCTGCTTTACATAACCAACCCTGATCAGCTCAACTTGTTAGATGTTATTTATGATGGATGCAGCTTATTTAGATGTTCTACCTTCCAGCTTGATCTCCAAATGTGTTGGTTTTCTAAAAAACACAGTGTACACACACTGTCTTTGCTATTTTCCAACATATCTTTGGAAGCTTTGCAGTGTCCGACTGCTCTGCAAACAAAGAAACAAGTACAGGTAGTCCTCGACTTACGACGGAGATCCGTTCCTGCGCGGCGGCGTAAACCGAATTTCAACGTAAGTCGAAATATACGTACATACTGCACCATATACATGTACAGTACAGTACAGTATTACCAAGCACTTAGCCTATCCTAACACAGTACCCTACATAATTATCAAAAAACACATACATTTGGGAGGGGAAAAAAGAGTTATGGCCTACTTCCTCTGTCCATCGGCCGCATTCTCCATTTGTTTACGACGTAAAACCGTGTTCACAGTAGTTTTGTTTTTTGAATGTTCAGAGGACCAGACTTGGATTTTTTAAAGAGTACAGTACAGCATTCCTCCGCCGCTACGTTTACTACGTAAAACCGGAAACTGCGTAACTCGGCTTTTCAAAATAAAATTTCAAAATATTTGTATTTAAAAATTTTTTTTTATGGGAGATGAGCCGTAACCACGAGACGTCGTAACTCGAGACTGTCGTAACCCGAGGACTACCTGTATAATTGTGCATACTATACACACAATGGGATTAACCTGTATAAATAAAGGTTGAATGAATACTGATCTTATTTACCGTATTTTCCGGTGTATAGGTCGCACCTTTTTATGTTTTTTTTCAAGGCCTGCGACCTATACTCAGGTGCGACCTATATATGGCTTGTTATCACTTTCGGTGAAACAAATTTTTAAATCCAGCTCATTTCACAATTACGTTCATTTATTAAGGAAAAGTTCAGCTCAGACATATATTTGCTATAATTTTTATCAAACAAATAATTGTTTTTAAGTGTTAATCTTCTTAAAAGCCTTGCTGTGCGCTCCTGTGGCAGACATTTGCAGCAGAGCTAAACGTAGGTGCGACCTATCTAGGGATTTTTCCAATCTATTGGTGATAATTGGATAATGCGGCCTATACACAGGTGCGACCTATACACCAGAAAATACTGTATTTATTTGTAAACTTTTTAGTAGGAACTGCAGTGTTGTAATCATGAGGTTACAGGTTGGAGCACAGGTTGTGTCAGGATCGGTTTGCCAAATCTTTCATGAAAATGCGCTTGTTGTGGTTTTTCCTGCAGAGGGAACAAACAAAAACACAACATGAAGGGATGTTCGAACGTTAAATAATTTATTTTCTGTTTTTCTAAGTAACGTATGAGAAAAGTACACAGAGAGGCAATTTGAGATTCTTTACCCAACTTCAAGATGGAGGTTACTGCACTGAAAAGAAAAGTTTGGCAAACCTTGTTGAAGGACAAACTTTTCTAATATGCAACTAATCTAATGATATGCTTATTATTAATAAATAATATATTTAACGATGTATAAAAAAATACTGGGTTCCTTCAAACAAAAAGTCAACAATTGATTATTATTATTATCATTATTACCGGTAACCTTTATTTAACCAGGCAAATCTCACCGAGATCACAGATCTCTTCTTGCATGTGAGGCCTGGATCTAACATACAAGTTTTTGGACTGGGAGGAAACTGGAGTACCTGCAGAAAACTCACATTAACACGAGGAGAACTGTACAAACTCCTCACAGAAAGACCCCAGGTCCAAATGTAATATCATGACAGGTGCTTTTGTATATAATGTGAAGCCTTTTAGAAAATATAATAAAAAATAGGACAAAAACAAAACGCAATGGTAAATATGTTGACCAGCTCTTAGGCCAGACTCACTCGGAGGGAAATCCCTTTTTAAGAGTGTGTTGGACTTCTTTGTGTAAAATCTGGAGAGTGGAAACACACACTGTCCCTCTTGTGGGATGTTTTTTTTATTTGTGGTTGAGCTCTAAAAGTATTCATCACCCCCCTTGCTTCCTGTGAGCGTATGTTTCCTCAAGCGTGTTGTGTCATGGATAAACCCCCCAACTCCAACGGTTACACACAGACCCAGCACACACACAGCAGGCTCTAGACATTTTTTTGTTTCCTGCCTCCCCAGCTGTTCGGACCCTTCCCTTCTCTCTGTCTTGGTCAGCTCATTCCAGCTCGGTTCTTCGTTCCTTGTGGTTGTGATTTACCGTAGTTTTCTGTGAGCGATGTGTTATTCTGTGGGGTTTGCCCGGTCTTTGGGCCTGGCTCTGCTGCCTCTGGCACTCTGCTGTATCACTGCCAACCTGCTGCTGCTGTTTCCTATGGGAGAAATCACCTACATCCAGCAGGGCCGCCTGGCGAGCTACATCTTGTACTTTGGTGGACTAGGAGGTGGAGGACTGTTGGTGAGTAAGAAAAAAAATGTTATTAGCTGAGTTATGCTTTGGGCTTGATGAAACTAGAGCTTTCTAGAAGCAAAAACATCACAACTAAGATTTTCTTTTATGCATCTGAAGATTTGGACTTTTTTTTTTTTTTTGTTTCAAGTGCTTAACATTTTGAATAACCGGTTATTGAAAAACAACTTTTCATGTTCTTAATGATGGGGCCTTATATCCTTGAAAGTTTAAAATCTGGCAAATATTTATCAAAGTGGGTAAATTAGATGTGGGTGATGATCACATCTTCACTTCAAACGGTAAATAATTGTGGAGAAGATTAAACAATAAAAACAGAGCTCCAGCATCAAAAATGCAATAAGATTATCTTCCCTTCTGGAGCCAAATTAAAAATAAAACTCTGTATTTTGAACGGACGTAAACCATTTCACTTGTAAACTCACACTGCAGCTGATTTCCTTCAAACAGCCTCAGCAGTCACTGAACTTAGGCGTCACCTCCCTTCCTGCCATAGCTAGCAGAGCTACAGCTGTAAATGTGTCTTTCAGAGCTGAACACAAACAGGATTTTACATCCAAACATTTAGTCCAAACTGTATCCTCTTTAACACCATTCTGTCTAAGTGACTGCAGTTCATCGAGAACAGGAGTGTTTTTGTGAATCCACAGTTAATCTGTCTGTTCTGCACACTGCTGATCCGATGGATTTACCCTCCAAGCAGAAAGAACTTATTCTTTTACTTGGTCTATTATGAAGTAACAGAGGAGAGACTGTTATTTCAAGAAATCAAAGAAAAAGCAATAACCAAAAGAGCTCTTGTTCAACAAAGATAAAACTTTTTAAATATTGAACATGGTGAGACATCTGTGAGGATTTGAGGACTAACATTTTATACATATTACATTTTATCAAGAGGCTCTGGTGAATGAAAATGTATTCACTTGTAAATACTATTTTCAGCAAATATTTCAATATGGTTAAAACGGCACATTTTCAAAAATAAAATGATTAAGTACATAAGTTTATGGGAAAATGGGGTCTATAAGGATGATGTTACTCTATGGCTCATATTGTTTTACTAGAAATATATTCTTCTTTACTTTTTGGTAGCAAATAATTCATGATACATATTTGTGCGTGCCATAATATATATTTAAAATAATTTAAATGATTCTGAAAATGCATAATCTTACTTTTTTTGTCGTATCCTTTCTGTGAGGAAATAGAGTAGCCTACCAAAGAGTCAAAGGGCAAAGTGAACTCCTTTGAGACAAATCTGTCTACAGCTTCTTCCCATCCTCTCCTTCATGTTTCCTCCCTCCTTTTGCCTTCTTTCTTTTCTTGCTGTGTTCTTTCCTCCATGTTGTCATGCTCTCTTTAACCTCTGCATCTGGAGACATCCAGGATGTGGATCTGACTAAACGTATGTTGTTTTTTTAAACTAAAAACCTTGGGAACTTCCTTTCTTCTGTCAGGATGTGATTTATTATCTGTAGGACAGACAGTAACACAGAAAATAGGATGAAAGGGGGAAAAAGAAAGAAAATGAGAAAGGTAAAATTTATGATTGAATCAGGTGCACAGTTTTTATTTTTATGTGCTTAAAAGTGAACATAAGGGTTGTAGAAGATATTTTCTTGCTGTGTTCATCTTTGCAGAGAGCATGTGTTTTAAACATAGCTTTTATGTGTTCATTTGCAATAAACTTTAACATGTACAAAGATTTAGAAACAAATAAAAAATAGGTCAACTACTTTGAATCAGTTTACAGTTTAAACTGTTTCACTGCAAGTTGTATTGCCATTACATTTGGTGTAAACCTTTACTTCTAAGTTTGCTTCAACTGTTTTAATAACCAAAAAGGCCCCCCAAAAAGGTATAATAATAACAATAATAATAATGATTATGAGACTAAGCAAAAATAACATAAATAAATAAATAATAGTAGGGATCTTTTTGGTATCAGTCTTAACATTGCTTAAAAATCTATAAGAGTAACAGGAGACATTTTTGAAAAATGCTTCAAAAACTTTTGCACCAAACTTGTGATTTCTGTTACTTAACAAGTAATAGATCATTGTTTTAGTGCAACTTGGCTGGAAATAAAGTCAAAGTCAACTTTATTGTCAGAACTGCAATATGTACAGGACATACACAGGATTGAAATTGCATTTCTCTCTCAGTCCCTCGGTGCAACAGTAACCATTTAAACACTAAACAATTAATAAACAAGCATAAAATGAAATAATAAAAGTTTAGTACTGTCCTGAGTTTTTTGCATAGTAGTTTTTCATAGTAGTAAAAAAAGTATAAAAAGTTTCACCAACACCAAAACACCAACATTTAATAAACATAATCATAAAATGAAATAGAGTGTAATACTGTCCTGAGTTTTTTCATAGTAGTTTTCCATAGTAGTATAAAAGTATAAAAAGTTTCACCAACAGCAAAAATGAAATAGAGTGTAATACTGTCCCGAAGTATAAAGTATAAAAAGTATATCTATAAAATAAATGAAGGTTCTGGCATTTGACATTTGTAAAGAGTGACAAAGCAGCATATGGGGTTAATGTACACAGTATATGTATGAGGTAGTTGATATTGGTATAGAAACAAAGTGGCATTATGCAATAAGGCTAGTAAAAAGAATATATACTGTATATCAGCAGTAGTGTAGATATAAAAAGTCTAGATGTAAACAGTAGTAATAAATGTAAACAGTAGTAATAAATGTAAACAGTAGTAATAAATATCAATAGTAAATGTAAACAGTAGTATGACTATATAGGAAGTAATGTAATACAAACATTAGTGCAAATAAAGGTGACTTCAAAACATCCTTAATTAAAAAAATAAATAATCAAAGAACATGTTTATTGGTGTTGTCCAGAAACTGCAGTTTTCTCTCTTTCCAGATGCTGGTTCCAGCTGTTGCTTTCATCACTCTGGGGAAATGCAGTTGCTGCTGGAACGAGAGCTTGATGGTGAGAGACTTTTACGCCCTAAACAATATACTCAAAGTATGCAGAAGACACTTTTTGCAGAAAATAAACTGTTAATATATCTGAAAAACATCCAGACGATTCTTGTGCAAACACACACGCTCTGATTTTAAATAATTTGTTGTTGCTGATTTTCTATTTTTAAAGGAAAAATCAGTCTAAACATTTTCTCGCAGCACTATTGTGACTGTATTTTTTTCACCACTTTCAGAATAACACTTAAAGCAAAACCAACACTGTGTCCTTCTGAGACAGAGTGCTAATCCAGCTAGGATTAATTAACAAGGGTCCCTTTGTTAAATAAAACGTAAGCTGGGTCCATATCATTCCAGCCACATGCCCAGCTGCACTTGTGTATGTGTGTGTGTGTGTGTGTGTGTGTGTGTGTATGTGTGTGTGTGTGTGTGTGTGTGCACGCATGTGGCAGCTGTGTCTTTGTTTTGAGCACGACTTGCATAAATGAAAATGTTCACATTCATTCACTGACACAACAAAAATGTTCAAAAGTTCACACTGCCCTATCGTGTACTGTACTTGCTTAATATTCTCTTTGTGTGTCTGTGTTCATCTTCAGATGTGTGGGTCAGTGCTGGCAGCTGTCGTTGGCCTCATGGGGTCTGGTTACTGTTTTGTTATTTCAGGGCTTACCTTGATGCAAGGTCCCCACTGCTTCACCTCGTTAGGGTGGTCATATCCCTTTGCAGACCAGAGTGGCAGGTAAAAATACTATGTTGTACTTTATCATCCATCTGTTATCTTTACTTGCTTCTTCCTTTTCAAATCACGAGGGTCACTGCTGTCCATATCCAGCAGTCACTGTGTGAGAGGCAGGGGACACCCTGGACAGGTTGCAAGTCCATCACAGAGACACAAGGAGACAAGACAAATTACTGTTCACTCTCTCACTCACATCTAGGGTCAGTTTAGAGTTACCAATCAACCTATCTTGCATGTTTTTGCTTTGTTGGAGGAAACTGGAGTAGAGAAAACCTGAAAGTTATGCACCATAACTCATGTTCCCTGAAGGAAGGGAACGGGGTGCAACATATTGACTATGGGAATTGCGCCGCCACGCGGTTCACCTGAAGTAATACAATCACACCTCGAACGAGGCAAGTGGGCGTCAGCGTCACCACAGAGGCCCTGCCTCTTGGTATAAGACCAGCTGACGCCCAGCCTATATCTCCAAGTGCACTTCACTGAGCTTGGGCATTGAAAAGGGCAAACATATGTTGCACCTCGTTCCCTTCCTTCAGGGAACATGAGTTATGGTGCATAACAATAATGCATAATAATAGGGAGCCAAGATGGTCTATAGGGAGCCAAGATGGTCTAGTGGCAGGGCTTTTGACTACGGATCCGAAGGTCGCGGGTTCGCGCCCCGGCCACTACCCAGCTTGGGGTGTCTATGAGTGCACACCTATTTCTCCAGCTCCCCGGGCGCTTTCGGGCTGCTCACTGCACCACCTGGTAGGTGGTTGGGTTAAATGCAGAGACGAATTTCGTCTGTGTATGGGAACATACGCAGATGACAGGAATAGACATTATTATTATTATTATTATAACTTTCAGTTCCCTTATCAGTCAGTCCACTCAGTGCAACATATTGACTATGGGAACTTAATTCATTCACGCCCTTGAAATGCTCTGTAAAATGCATGCTTGTGAGAACTTCTGCCTTTATACTTTAGGTGTTTTGGATGATCTCTACTGTGTGTTAGAGAGTACAGCCTGAGTGACGTCACATGCAGTGACATCCAAACTGTAGTGTTTTGCAAAAGTGTTTGTGGAACTCCAGTTTGCCACAGCACAAATGTCTGCCACTGGAACACCCTTAAACAGAGCCCATGAGGCCGCCAGGCCTCGAGTGGAATGGGTGTGTACCGCAGAGGGCACCTGTTGACCTTTGCCATTTTACGCACTTTTTATGGCCTCAGTCACCCAGTGTGAGAGGCGCTGCTTTGAAAGGGCTCTGCCAGCAGCAGGATTGGCAAAACATACAAACAGTTGGTTTGTTTTCCTCCAACTGACATTTCTGTTGAGGTAAACACTCAAGGCCCTGACAGGGCAGGGTGATCTCAACCTCCTCTGTTCCTCAGTGAGAACAGGGTGGGGAGGAAACTCAGAGAGCTCAAAGTCCAGACTTCTGGGATTTAGAGTTGGAACTTTTGGAACATATGCAGGGTTTGGACGTAGGGTGACCTTTGACCCGTCAGGGCAAACCTGGTACACATTGGGTGCACAGATAAAGCGTGGATGTCACCCACACATTTAGCTGAGCAAATAACCAAGCGCAAAGCAGTTTTATAAGATAACAAATCTATCTTAATGCTGCCGAGAGGCTCAAACGGAGGCTCACACAAGGCGTTTTAAGACTATCTTAAGGTCCCAATCAGGGGCCAGAGTCCTTCTGGGGGGCCTTTTTCTCAGTACACCCTTCATGAAACGTATCATGAGAGGGTGGGCACCGGGTGTTTTAACCACCCCCAGCCTTCGTGGCATGCCGAGATGGCCGACAAAAACACCTTAATGGTGGAAAAGGAGCAGCCTTTTTCCAGCAGGTCTTGTAAAAAGGTGAGGAGCTGGACCAGGTCACAGGAATATGAAATAATATTCCTTTCCAGATATCAGGCCTCAAAAACACACCATTTTCGAGCATAGAGAGTCTGGGTTGACTGGGCTCTCGCTCCCTGTATCGAATTTGGGCATGCTGGTTTCTGCAGAAAGCTCCCCAACCTGTCTTTGAAGCATCTGTGGTGATCACCACACGAGACAGTACTCGTCCCAGCGGGATGCCTGTTGTGAACACTGAAGGGGCCCTCCAGGGTTCCAGGGCTGTCACACACTCTGGGCTGATCAGTATCTCCTCCACTTGCCTGAGGGAGGCAGGATACATTTGTTTGTTGATCCATAACTGCAGAGGGCGTATTCTTAATAAGGCCCGTGGCACATAGAAAATAGCTGCTACCAACAGGCCCAAGAGACGCTGGCACAGCTTGAGAGTCACTCTCTGGGCTAGCAGAAAACGTGCTAGGCAGAGGTGGAGGGATAAAACCCCGTGCCTCTGAGAGCCTTGCCCTGTACATTGTGGAGTTAAGCTATACTCCCAGAAAAACGGTAATCTGGGATGGGGACGGGTTGCTTTTTGTCAGGTTTAAAACGAAACCCGGAGCTTCCAGGTGAGACATCACCCTATCTGGGTGCTGCTGTGCCTGGACTCTGTTGTGTCCAGGAATGAGCAGATCATCTAAATAATTCAGAACTCTGACCCCTCGACCCCCAGCGGGGTCAGGGCCACGTCCAAGCATTTTGTGAATGCCTGGGAGATGGTTTTCAGGGCAAAAGGCGCTGCCAAAAACTCGGATGCGGTGCCCTTGAAGGCAGAGCGGAGACATTATCTGTGGCAGGGTAGGATGCTCACATGGAGGAAAGTGCCTTTCAGATCCACCGTGCAGAGTAATCTCTCGGTTGAACCGAGCAGATGACTTGTCTGTCAACATCCTTAATTTTACGTTTTTATTCTTCTGTTCAGACCTCAGAGGTCTAAGATGGGGCCTCAAGCCCTGTTCCCGTTTTGGGACCAGGAAGTGTTCGCTGTAATGGCCCTCTTTTAACATCGTGAGCAGGGACCACTCTGATCACTCCTTTCTGCATCATAGTCGAGATCTCGTCTCTCCGAACATGAGCACGGTCTGGGCTGATGGAGGACGACAGCACCCCCGTGAAGGGAGGTGGTCGCTTGTAGAACTGCAGCCGGAGACCCAGGGTGACAGTGGACGTGACCCACGTGCTTGGTTTGCATGTGTACTGGGTCCTTTGATGGACAGAGTTTTATTAGAGGGGGGGTTGGCCGCCTGTGTGAGACGGCTCCCCGCGCTCTATATTAACACTGGTTGCATTAAGAAATGGTTGGGTTTTCCCTTTAATGCTGAGTGGTGGCACAGAACAGCTTGAGTAGTCTGAGACTTTATTGTTATGTGTGGATGGCAATTTCTCTTTAATACACAAGCGTTTGAGTGTTCTTGTGTGTTTAAACATTCTGAACCAGTTAATCTGTGCTCCTCTATTACAAGTACTGGTGGTAAAAGTTCAGCGTTTTCTCACCCTCCGTGAGTGAAAACGCCTGTAATGGTGCAGGGGCAGCTCAGGGTCATGCAGGTCTCTGCTTTCTCTCCGCACCGCAGGAGAAGTATTGGGTTGACCTGTGGCTTCTGCACAGAGACGCTAAAACACTATGTGGTTTTAACAGTGCTCCAAAACAACATGTTGTTTTTATCGCACAAACAGGGGAACATGCTTTGTGTTTTAATGAACATCTTTGTCTCTTCCACCATGGTCTCTTGGACCCCGGGGAGGTTTGAGTATGTGTGGCTTTCCTCTCCCATGGGTGGAAAAGCCCTCATCAGTGAGGATGTTGGTGGCCAGTGTCACAGCGTGACAACCGGTTCAGTCCTGCTCTTTCCCAGAGCGACTGTCCGAGGCGCCCGAAGGGCGGGCAGTAAAGTCTGCCGTCCTGTGGACCTCATCCAGCGGCTTTGCCGTCTTTTTCACTTTGTTGGTGGCCCCCTGCAGTTCCTGCAGCTTTTCTGCCTGATGGGCCTGCAGCATCGAGGCCGTGCAGGCCGCGGGGCACTGAGCGCGCTAGATCCTTTCCAGCTGCACTGCTGACGACATGGTTTGCTAGGTAGGCCTTGGTGGCTGAAGTTCTGGATGTGAGACAGACCTGTCAGCTCCCTGCCCTCCCAGTCCGGGACTGGGGAAAGGAGGTGAAGCGGTGACCTCCCTGGGTGCCGACCCTGACCGTGTGAACCCAGTTAAAAACCTGGGGACACTGGCGTGTTGTGCCTCGCCGAGGTTGTTGCCTTGGGAAGAATAGTTACCCGCCAAGCTTGACTCTTGATGTCCCGGTGGGGGTGCAGGTCATGGCACCTGAGAGACTCGGCCGTCCAACAGCACAGGTCAGGCGGAGCCGGGATGGATTTTCATTCATTCATTCAACCTTTATTTATACAGGCTAGCCTCGTTGAGTCACGGGGACTCATTTACAAGAGGGACCTGTCTCACTCACACCAAACAACCATCCACTCTCACACTCACACCTAGGGTCAATTTAGAGTCACCAATCAGCCTAACAAGCATGTTTTTTGGTCTGTGGGAGGAAACCGGAGTACCCGGAGGAAACCCACGCATGCACGGGGAGAACATGCAAACTCCACCCAGAAAGGCCCCGGACCGGGATTTGAACCGGCAACCTTCTCGCTGAGAGGCAGCAGCTCTACCAGTTGTGCCACCGTGCTGCCCAATCCGTCTGCTTCGACAAGCACCGTTGCAGCTTGTTGTGAAAAGTCCTCTGCTCTCTCCACAACGCCTTGCTCCGTCGTTGGAGGCTTTGTCGGGGGCAGTAGTTGGCTTTTCTTCTCTTTGGAGGAGCTTCCCTCTGCTCGCCCTTGTCCACTCCATCAGGGTCCCTCGGGCCCTGACATGGTTAACGTCTAAGAGCCATCCTTAGCCTCGTAGGTGGATAAGCTCTCAGCGTCACGATGTTCTCGTCGTGGGCGTAGGAAAACTCCCAGTCAGTGTAGCTGAACAGGTAAGCAGAAATTCCTCCTCCTGGACTGTGCTGGTCGGAGAGCCTCCTTGTTAGCAGGAGCTAAACGTGGAGGTACTCATGAGCCCGCTAGCGGTGCTAAACGGGCCATCGAGCAGCGTAGCAATCGGTAAACAAACTTAGTTAGCAGCTGTGCGATAAACTCTATCGTCGATTCAGCTACACAGGATAGCGAAACAGACAAAACATGAGAAGGTTAGTTAGCAAGCTAGACCAAGCAGTTTTTCACATACCTCACAATGGAGTCCTTCGTTGTCCGCACGTAGCCGCGTTAATCATGTTAGCAGCGCTAATCCTGTTAGCAACGCTAATTGTTAGCAGCGGTGCACGAGCCTGACATCCGCCCCGCTCTGTCATGGGAGCTCCCGGTTAGCTGGGCTAACCGTAGGAGCTAGCCGGTTAGCAGCGGGGTTACTCGATTTCCACTTGCCTTTCTCCTGAGCCATCCGCGAGAAAAGCGTTGAGTGTCTTCACGTGTAGCATCCCTGAGGAGACCGGACAGGCCTCATGGGTGTCCGTTGCTGAAAGGGGGGTAGCCACATCCGTTGGAGCAGGCTCGGGAGCCGAGGCTCGCTGGCTTGCTGGAGTTCTTCGTCCGAAGAAGTCCTCTCGCTGAGCTGCTTGTGGCTGCTAGCCTGTTAGCTCCGTTAGCTTAGCAGGTAGCGTGTTGTGCAGTTAGCATCCGTTAACCAAGCAGCGAAACAGCAGAAAAATAAAATGTCGACGACACTAGGTTAGCCTCCCGCTAATCCTAGCGCTCGCAGAGTGGCCCTCCGTGAGCTCTGGGTAGGGAGCAAAGCTCACCTCCAGTTGAGCGATCCATTCACGGAGTCCTCATCCTATGAAAATTCAGGTGTAAGCAAGGTGAAGGGCATAAGAGAAAGTAGGCTGGGCATCAGCCGGTCTTATACCAAGAGGGCGGGGCCTCTGTGGTGACGCTGACGTCCACCTGCCTCGTGCGAGGCGTGATTGTATTACTTCAGGTGAACCGCGCGGCGGCGCAATTCCCATAGTCAATATGTTGCACTGCATGGATTGACTGATAAGGGAACCACGCATGCACAAAGAGAACATGCAGACCCCAACCATAAATGCCCCCGGCTGGGATTTGAACTGGCGACCTGCTCGCTGACTTCTTGCTTGTTCTCGATGAGGATGGACGTTTTCCCTCCTGCTCCTGCCTCCCTCCTGCTTTGTTCTTTGTTTTGTGCTTCTATCAGAGCCTCTCACAACATATCCTCCGACTTGTAAATTACGGATCTGGTCAGCTGGTCTCTCAATGCAATTGATACAATTTTCTCGATGAGAAGACCGGGAGAAGGAGAGCCCTTATGCTCTGAAGGGACACTCGCAGCTGGATACACTATGGATTCCTGGGATCAGTGGAAGATGGTGTGTCTGTATAGTCCGTTGAGGATATAGAAGACGTGTACATAATTTGATTTATGATGACTAGATTTCTGTTTTTGGAGTTGGCGGGTATTCATATTCAGATCCAAATATTCTTTATTGTCATTCGCATCATGTGGTACATGTGGTGGAAGGAAATTATGTACACAGGGTCATAGTTACATCCAACAATAAAATGTAAAAGAAAAACAGTAATAAGATCTAAGATATGAACTAAGACAAATATCAACTAAAAATACACTAAGCACTAATAGCATAAAAACAATATGCCGAACAGCAGCACGAACATGAGTCTGTGTGAACAGATGAGTATGCATGAACACAGCAACATGAAACAGATCAGCAGCAACATGATGTGATTTTTTACAGTGATTATCCTGGTTAGAGATTCATGAGTCTAACAGCATCAGGGTAGAAGCTGTTCCTCAGTGTAGTGGTTCTACACTTAATGCTCCTTAGTCTGGGTATCTGGCATATCGACAAATTCGGAAGACGGCGGCTGAGGTTTTGGCAATTGTAAGGCTGCCTGAAATGTACAGAGCGGGAAGCTCTCAGACGCTGTATGAGCTGAGCCGTAAGCTAGAAATGATTTTTGAGAATCGCAGGCCACTTGCGGCTCCTGGGACTCACTTGTGGGAAGGAATCCACCTTGGAGGCGAAAGCTACAAGCTCGGTCCGGCGGTGTGACCACAAAATTTGGTGGTTTGGATTTGCCATTGAGACGTACCAGCAGAACTATGAAAGCAGACATGGAAATCAAGCAGAGGCTGCATGACCAAAATAATTCTGTTATCTGAATTTGGCTTCCCCGCTCGGCCTTGAATTAGCCATCTCAAACTTCTCCTGGTTGTTTATTTATGTGAACTCCCCTCTCGAGGACATCTGTGGATCTGTGCCAGGGTTGAGCCGGCTGATAGACACTGTGCCATCATTATCAGGACTATGGAACTGCCCTCGTCGGCATCTTCATTCATAAATCTATTACGATGTTTTAATAATAATAATAATAATAATGATGAATTCAATTTATAACGCACTTTTCATTAGTGAAAATCTCAAAGTGCTACACACATTGAATGCTACACACATTCATACACCGGTAGTGGCAGACTACCATGCAAGGTGCTTTCCGGTCCAACCGGATGATGTTTTGATGTCAGTATGTTGCTGTTTCATGTGCTGAGGTCATTTTGTTGCAAATTTCACACTGTATCCCGTCTAGGACATAGTGAGAGATTTTTTTTACACTACACTCCCCCTCGTCTGTGTTTCTTTTTCCTTATCTGATAAAAGGGCTGCACCTCTCGAGGCTGCAGCCTCAGTCACCTCTGTCCCCCCATATCTGTTTGTTATGTTTCTCTCGGACGGGCTGTACTAAAATGTAATTTTGTTGTGCTTTGGTGCAATGACAATAAAGCTGATTCTGATCTGAGAGGCGGCAGCTCTTCTAACTGTGCCACCGTGCCCCCCCACCACCCCCCCTTCTTCTGTACTTATCACAAAAAAAAAAGAAATGGACCAGCCTGACGGTCTTCTTTTTCCTCAATATCTTTAGTCCATCCTTGTTAATGAAGAACACCTAAACAGGTTATGAATGAACAGGAAGTTGTAAGCTACATACGGTATTAATCAAAAATGACATGTCATTTTTTATTTGAACATGTATGTTCTATTGTTAAGGGTTTTTCTCAGTTTTGTTAGTGCGTTTTTTGCATGAAAACAGTTTTCATTTTATTCACTTTGTTCTGAGTTCCGTTTCTCTGACCCAGATTTAAGTCCTGGCTTGAAGCTTTTCCTGCCGGTCCTCCCATTCTTTTTATCTTTTTCCCTGTTGAGCTTCTGTCAAATAATAATAATGTAACTAAAAGCACCAGACATCTTGTCTCCTGAGACTTTTTCAGGAAGCTAATTCATCATTACTTTAAAATACTTTTGACTTTGTTTTCACTGGGATCTAAAGATTAGATACATTCTTAGTTAGATTACTGTAGTTAGTTACATTCTTAGTTTTAGTTGCACATAAAGCTTTAAATGGCAATGTAGCAGTAGCACCTTCCCACAGGATGGTCCTAAAATTTGTGTGTGTTTTCACTGTTTTTTATTTTTTTTTAAATTCAATTACAGTTCATACAATCAGAATGTTCTGTCAGATTGTCGGGAGTATTGCACATATACTGTGATACATTTTTAGCCGCAATTTTAGGGACATCGCTTTCACATTGAAATAAGGCAAAGTATTTAAAGAATGCAGCAGAAGTTATTGCAAATTGGAGCTCTTTGTTTAACCTCCCTAATTTAATCTAAAACACGTGGTTCATTTGAGAAGGAGTTGTTTTCTGTTTTATAAGCAATTTGTCGATTATTGTTTATGAAAATATATTTTTCTTACATAACACAGGAAAATCATTACATGCGGCGATTAAACCAAGACTTCTTAAAAACCCTGTTGCCCCACCAATCTCTGCAGTCCAGTCATAATTCAACCTTTATAATCAAACCTCAGCGCTTTAAAGGATATTTATCAAAAATGTTCATACCTTTCAACAGCTTTGATAAAAAATATATAGTTAATGTTTATTGACCATTTCTTACATACACAAACTTTTTAACCGAATTGTTTCTCTTAGGATTTGAACAAAAATATTGTTAACATTTGTTATCTTGTGCTTTACTTGAGGGAAAGTAAAGTTGTTTGCTTTTCTTATATTTTGACTTTACTATTTATAAAAGTTGATGCTTCCATGTAAAATGTTTATAATTGTCTTTTTCCCAAGCATTATTATTATTATTATTATATATTATTTCCTTTCTCTTCCTGTTTGTATCACAGGTATCTGCTGCAGCCTGAAATTTGGTCACGGTGCCTTCAGCCACAGAATATAGTCGAGTGGAACATCACTCTTCTGTGTGTGTCTTTGGGCCTTGCTGTGCTGGAGTTCATCATCTGTTTTTTACAGCTGGGGAACGGTTTAGTCAACGCCATCTGCAGGCCGTGCTGCTACAAACAGGAGTATAGCCTCAATGCTTAGAGATGCTCCACTATATAATGTATACTGCACAGACAGTGTGCATACTGTATATATCATAAAACACACAAACCGAACACATGTGATAACCTCCACACATTCTTATTAAATCACCAGCTTCAAAAGTCCAGCATGTATCGTCTTCCAAGAAAGAACAATTTATTCATGCTATTTTGAAAATAATTACCGTAATTTAAAGTGTTCTGGAGTTGTTGTGGGCTTGTTGTCACATGACTGTTTTTCATAATTTAACAGGCTGCTCTGTAAAGTCATGTTCCTCGTGTGCCTAACAATGGTGGCCTGTTGTTGTTTAACAGTTTAGATATGAGAGTTAGAAATGTTGTCAATACAGATTCCTGTGGATTACGTAACACAAAGTACACTGAAATGGTTTGCAAGTTTTAAAGTATTTGACTCTTTTGTAAGTACAATTGTTTTAACTTCAAGTATATGTTACTGTTTTTTTATGTTCTTGATGCCTTTTGGATGCAAGTTCAGTATTAATGGACACTATTTTTTGTGTGATTTATTTTTATTTTTATAATGTATGTTTTATTTGTGTTACAGTGAATAAAAATATATTTTCTGTTCATATATTCAGTGATTGATGTCATTAAAAATATTCTCTCCGCCATCCAAACGCTTTGATGAATACAAAATTTCTGAACCAGATATTCTTGAATTTGTTGGATAGTCCATGTTAGTGAAAAATATCTGTGGGATAATGTTTTCATTGAGGTTTGACCTTTACACACTAATTATATTTTGAAATTATTCATTTTGAAATCACAAATTAACAAATACATTCATATAAATGTGGAAATACTTACAAAACATGAACTGTTGCAAAACTCATGAGTTCTGCTCCAAGAAATGTTTTTTTATAGTATATAATGATGTTTTAAAACTATGACTGTGTGTTTTATATATTGTTTTCTGTATTTTATTTAAGCTTCCTTGGAACAATCTAGCAAACATCCTAGTCCTGTAATATTTTAAATCTAAATTTAAAAAAATCTCTTCACATTAATGTAGAGAAAGCATCACTGTTTTAAAACAATTTTATGCTTAAGAACTTCTTGTTTAATTTTACATATTTTTCCACTTTACTATAAAATTACATTTTCTATTTTTAATCTGGATTTATCCTTACCATCGTTGATATCTTTAAAAAGTAAGGAAATGTTTTTGTATGCAGGCAAAACAAATTATAGATTGGATTTTCTGTCTCCTATTTTTTCATGCCCTTTTTTTTTTTTTACAAATGCAATCATTTGTTCTACGGTTTCTCTTAAATGCTTCATTTCAATTAGTCTTTTAATTTATACTACAGTAATTTTATACAAATATGTGAAATAAGAAAGCAGCTGTGGTATTGTTCCCAGCCATAACTGGTTGCCCCTTAAATTAGTAAATGTTTCTGGTAATAGAAAAGAAGAAAAATACATGTGAGATGAGGTCAAAATGCAGGTTTGTGTATTTAGCCATACTAGCTGTGTTTGTCCATGCAAGAGTTGTAAAGGTTTGTGTGCCGAACTTTCCAAAGTTGCTTCTTATTGATTGTTTTAACCGCAAATTGAGTAACTGTTATTTCCAACCTTGAAAACCAAGCACGTCCCTATACCGTAACCAGGTGTCAGGATGTGATACTTGATTTACTAGGAATAACCTTACTTTGGATAAAAATGCTAAAACAAGTTTTTTTCAAGTATGGTTTCATTATGCATTTAAGCACTGCACTAAGCACTTTTTGGAGTAAAACACTACAGCATGAATTAAAAGTCAGTGTGTTCATCTCTTGAATACACATTATGATGTTTATTTATATTTATGGCTGCAGATTTGCAAGCAGAAGAAAAAAACACTAGTGAACATGTTCTTCATTTCAATCTTCCTGTTTTTCCTGATAGAGATCCTCATTTTTGATAATTTAATTCCCTTTTTTATTTAAAAAAAAAAGCCCCACAAGTTAAATGTCAGATGATATTATTGGTTCCACACATACAATTTGACAAGGCCTTTGCTGCTGCAGGTCCAAAATTGTGGACTGATTTATCACTACATGTCATGCAGGCTCCCTCGCTTATTGTTTTTAAGTCTTGTTTCAAAGCACACTTATGTTCCCTGGCCTTCGATCCAGTGTGAGTTTATTTTAACCTCAGTATATTTTTTAATTATCCTAGTTATTGCAATTGTTTCTCTTTTTTTTTTTACCTCTGTTGATTTATGCATTTTTAGCCTGTGCTTTTTGCTTGTTTGTTTTATTGTACGTCGGTTGGCCATGTTGCTGTTTTTAAGTTATAAATAAAGTGGTATGGTATGGTATGGTATGGTATGGTATGGTACAAAGTAAATGTAAATGCTGAGTTTTAGTTGCCAGTAGTCTATTCTGAATCAAGTTTGACAAAGTTATTCAAGAACACAATACGTTAAACATGCAAAGTTTAATATCGTACATAGTAAAAAAAAAAAGAGACTATGTTTCTATGCTGCATCGTAATAGTTTGATCTTGTGTAAGAGCAACCTGCTGATCAAACAGCTGGCTGTTGTACTTCTTTTTAGTTTGCTGCACTAATCACTGATAGTCAGTGACCCCCACCTTTGGCCAGTCTCTGCAGTCTTCCCGTGGTGAATAAATAGAGTCTCAGTAAAGACAATATTTAGACAGATTGACCAAAGGCTGTCAGTGGGCTGTGTCTCAATCAGAAACCGCTGCTGGACCGCTGGACAAAATACAAAGAAAACAATATATTTTTGCCTATTTTTCTCTGGACTTTTACTTGTAGAAGGACAGCATTGTCAAAAATGCACAGGCTGGAGTTAGGCGTGGTGCTGCTCTTGAGTAGTGCAGTAATATCTGTTTTTGGAATGAGAAGAGATTATTTCCTCAAGATAGAGGAGATATCTTGGAACTATGCACCGAGTGGAAGGAACCTCATTCACAATCGTTCACTTCTGAAGGATGAGTATGCGCACTTATGACTATAATTTTGTTCACATCTGTAAATGTTTCACACTAGGACTTCAGATGTATTCCTAGACTGTAATGCATGCATTATAATAATTTGAGCTATAAATGCAAAAATCAAGTCTGAAACTATGTGACACATTATTGAAAATTAAATAATTAGCAATGTAAAGAATGAGCCACATGGAATTCAAACCTAGTTCAACTTCAAAGTTCTTTATTGTCATTTGCATCACATGTGGCACATGAGGTGGAATGAAATTGTGTACACAGGGTCCCAGTCATCCAACAATATCAAAAATATAAATTGTAAAAGAAACAGTAAGGATCTAAGATATAAACTAAGAAATACGCTAAACACTTGGTGCAAAACAATATGCTGAACAACAGCAGCATGAACATGAGTCTGTGGGAGCAGATGAGTAGGAATGAACACATCAATAAAAGCAATGTTTCATCAAATTCAAATTTCACAGCAATGAAATAAATTAGCAGCATGAGATCAGCAGCATGGATAATCAGCAGCACATATCAACAATCAAAGTAGCATTACAGTGAATTTTTTTCAGTGATAATCCTGATTAGAGATTCATGAGTCTAACAGCCTCAGTGTAGAAGCTGTTCCTCAGTCTAGTGGTTCTACACTTCCTTCCTGTGGGGAGCGGGGCAAAAAGCGTGTGTGCTGGGTGAGTGGGATCCTTCATGATGCAGATTGTTCTTTTCCTGCATCTAGGTCTACGTTCACACTGCAGGTCTTAATGCTCAATTCCGATAAAAACAAATTCAGATATTTTGGTGTGAACGTTCACACTACATTTTAAATGCGACCAGCATCACACTCCAGTGTGAACGATCTACATTGCAGAAGCGACCCGCATGCGCAGAAGAAAACGTGTCTCAGAACGTGACGTGACACGCAGCACCCTGTGTTTGCGGAAGTAAACATGGATGCGACAGTTTTCAGTGTGTGTTCGGTAATTTTGAAGTTGTTGTCCAATCGGGGAAAGCTAAACATCCAAATGATTAAAGGCAAAAGAAAACTGAGAAGAAAGCAAGCAAAATTTTTAGTGATGGCGATTTTTGGAGCTGTGGCTGCTACCTCTGTTCAGAGAGGTGTGTGGATGCGGAGTAGGAGCCAAGAGTGGTGGGACTTTGTCAAAAAAGTCAGATGTAAGTCACATGAGCGTTCACACTGCAGTCGCTTTGAAAACATCAGATATAGATCCAATTTAAAACCACATATTGAAACGGCTTGGGTCGGATTTGAAAAAATCTGATTTTTCACGTTCAGACTGTCATAAAAAAATCGGATATGGGTCAGATGGGGCAAAAATATCGGATTTGGGTCGGATTTGCCTGCAGTGTGAACGTAGCTTAAAGGTATATATGTCTGTGATGGTGGGTAGACTGACTCCAACATACTTCTGTGCAGCTTTCACCACTCTCTGCAAAGCTTTTCTTTCTGCAACTGTGCAGCCTCCATGCCACACGTTGATGCTGGAGCACAGGATGCTCTCCACTGCACACCTGTAGAATCAATTATTATCACTGTAACTGCAACCATACATACGCACACATGTGTTTTTATGTATTCTGTAATGTGATTTGAAAACCAAATGCTTCACAGAAAGGCAGTTTAGACATGTTGATAAGAGCAAACCTGATTTCAGTGTTTGTAAAGAAATATGTCATATAACTAGGTGGAAAAACTTGTTTCTAATTATAGAGAAAACATTTTTAAAAAATGGTTCCTAAAAAAAGCATGTGTGCAAACTATTTATTAAGGAAAACATTTGTAAAGTCTTGTCCTGTGTCTTTAGTCTGATATTTTTGGCACAGGGTATTTTAAAAGTGCACTTTAAATTTCTAAAAAAGCTAAGTCTGGTCCTCTGGACATTCAAAAAAAAAAAAAAAATTAATTAATAAATTAATCAACTTTGTAGTTTTATGATTCTAAATTATTTCAAGAAGTTGTGTTGGATTTTGGTAGTCTTTGTATTCTTACATTTGATTATCTTTATGAAACGACTTTCAAATGTTTTTAGAGCTTATTCAAACTTAACCAATTAGTTGTGACAAATTATTGTCTTTACAGATCAAAACCGGTATTTGCCAGTTTTGGTCATTAATGGATACAAATTGTATTTTATTTTACATTTTTTACTTCATTATTTAGTCTATTTCATAAATTGTTCAAAAATAATAGACATGACGTATACAGTACCCATATATCTCCTCTTTGTCTTTTTCCTGGCAGCTGCATTTCTAACATCCTTCTACCAATATACCCACTGTCCCTCCTCTGGACATGTCCAAACCATCTCAGTCTGGCCTCCCTAACTTTATCTCCCAGTTGTTCAACATGTGCTGTACCTCTGATGATCTCATTCCTGATCTTATCCATCCTTGTCACTCCTAAGGAGAACCTCAGCATCTTCATTTCTGCCACTTCCAGTTCTGTCTCCTGTCTTTTTGTCCATGTCTCTGTCTCCAGACCATACAACATAGCTGGTCTCACCACTGTCTTGTAAACTTTTCCTTTGACCTTTGCTGACACCTTTTTGTCACAAATCACTCCTGAAACTTTTCTCCATCCACTCCATCCTGCCTGGACTCTCTTTTTCACCTCTTTACCACATTCCCTGTATTCCTGGACAGTGGACCCCAAGTACTTGAAGTCCTGCACCTTTGTGACCTCTGCTCCTTGTAGCCTCACTGTTCCACCAGCCTCCCTCTCATTCACACACATGTACTCTGTCTTACTACGGCTGACTTTCATTCCTCTTCTTTCAAGAGCATACCTCCACCTCTCCAAGTTCTCTTCCACCTGTTCCCTGTTCTCACCACAGATCACAATGTCATCTGCAAACATCATAGTCCATGGGGATTCCTGCCTGACCTCATCTGTTAGTCGGTCCATCACCAGAGCAAACAAGAAGGGGCTCAGAGCCGATCCTTGATGCAATCCCACCTCCACCTTGAAGCTATCTGTCACTCCTACAGCACATCTCACCACTGTCCTGCTGTCTTCATACATGTCCTGTACCAGTCTAACATACTTCTCTGCCACTCCAGATTTCCTCATGCAATGCTACATGTCCTCTCTCAGCACTCTGTCATATGCTTTTTCTAAATCCACAAAGACAATGAAGTTATTTCTGTCTTGCTTCCCTTCCACTTGGTCTCATGGCCACATAAAACACCTACCTTCCTTCTCTGCATCATGTCAGCCCGCTCTCTACCTTTGCCTGTCATTGTCCCAACATTTAGAGTTGACACCCTCAGTCCTACATTCTGTACTGTCCTCTTCTCCCTCTGTCTCCTGACATGCCTCCCTTCCTGCAGTCTTCGACTAACAGTAGCACAATTTTTGCCGGCACCCTGTTTGTCAACTGCACTGGTGGCGGTCGTTGTTTACCCGGACAAATGTGTTTTGTGTTGGATGCCCTTCCTGACACAACTCTCACCATTTACCCGGGCTTGGGGTCACCTCTGGCTTGTGCTCCTTGGCTGATTGAATGGCAAATTCATAGTTGAAAATAAAATACCTGAAAATAAAAGATTATTTTATCATATATACAAAGTAAACTAGTTTTTACTTTCTTGAGGAGACTAAGCACTATACAGCATATGCTCTAATTTAAAGTTATTCAGCAGGATGGGGTAGTACAGCTGTTAACTCTAAAACAAGTATACTCAAAGCAAATCAATCTATGGTAAATGGAATATCATGCCAGAAGAAAATGTTTTTATTGGTTATAAATATACAACTTGTTTTTCTTGGATGTTTTTGTAGAGAAGTCTTTTTGAAAAAAGGCTTCCAGCGTATTGGTTCAGTCTACAAGAAGGCGGTGTATAAGCAGTTCAGCGACGCCACTTACAGGACAGAGGTGATGAAGCCAGAATGGCTGGGTTACCTGGGACCAATGCTGATGGCCGAGGAGGGAGACACGGTGATCATCCACCTAAAGAACACAGCATCCAGACCTTACAGCATCCACCCCCATGGACTCAATTACTCTAAAGGCAATGAAGGTGAGAACAAACAGAAGACACAAAAGACTCTAATACAACAGGCACATGATTCATGATGTCTGTGTGTGTTTCCCTGCAGGAGCTCTGTACCCAGATGGCACAGATCACACGTTGAAGCATGACGACTCAGTAGCTCCTGATGCAACTGTGATATATGAGTGGAGCCTCCCAGAATCTCACAGCCCGACATCGAAGGACAGCAACTGCATGACCAGGTTCTACCACTCCCATGTCCGCCCACCACATGACATCAGCTCAGGACTGGTAGGACCCCTTCTCACCTGTAAGAGAGGTATTCTTTCTACTCAACTGTACAACATGGAAAAGTGACATTACTGCAGATATTCTTGCTTTTTTTTAAAGTGTTTGATATTTTCACATTATGTTCAGCTTTATTTACACTCAATATCAAGAGAGAAATGTTGTTTTCCACTCCACTGAAATAACAAAAGATGGCATGGTTACTGAGGATTTTAATGAATGTTAACAAGAAGACACTGTAACAAGAAATGCCCGTCATAATATAATGTACTGAATGACTGAAGAAAAACACCAAATAAACAAACACAAGAAAAAAAAATCTGTAACACAACTGGATCAAAACAGGCCAGTTTTGACAAAAGACAATCTGTTCTTGTTCAAAATGACTGTGATCTATTTTAAAAATCCTTTATTCATCTCTAATGAAAATGTATCCCAAATTATCTTTTTTTTCTGTTCTGTAGGAACTCTGGACGTACATGGCGACAGGTCAGCAGACTACACGTATGCTCTGCTGTTCATGGTTTCAGATGAGAACCTCAGCTGGTATCTGGATGAGAACATACGGACACACATCACAAATCCTGCCACAAACCTGAAGGAGGATGAAGGTTTCATCGAGAGCAATAAGATGCATGGTGAGGGGATATGCATACTAAACACATATACAGTACCTGTACACGTGTGCTTATAGATACAAACAGGCTAATTAAAAATATATGTTTGTGTTGCAGCAATAAATGGTTTTCTTTTTGGTAACCTACCTGGACTGAGCATGTGCCAAGGCAACAAAATCCACTGGCACATGATTGGCTTAGGCAATGAGGTAACATTTATTACTGTAAACATGTTGTAGAGGTGATTTATTTCAAACTCAAACCATTTTAAAGGTCCAAAGGCCACTGCTGTAATGGGATTGTTTTCAATGCAGGCTGTCTCTTAGGACTGGAAAGCACCTTGCATGGTAGTCTGCCGCTGCCGGTGTATGAATGTGTGTAGCATTCAATGTGTGTAGCACTTTGAGATTTTCACTAATGAAAAGTGCGTTATAAATTGAATTCATTATTATTATTATTAAGTAAAAGTCCAATGTCCAAACCAAGATTATTTCCTTTGATGGTTTTACTCATTTCATCAAGAGACATAAACATTTGTGCTCCTTCTTCTCTGTTCTTTCAATAAACCATGGGCCCACCCCATTGCATGCTGGTCCTACACCTGCTCACCTATTTGTGGGTGTCTTTACCAATCCTTCGTAATGAAGCAAAGTACTGTAACTAAAATTATTTCACTGCTAAACTATTTTTTATTATATATTACAGCAAAAAAAGTAAAAGGAATTAAACAAATTATAGATTATTTCAAATAGGGAGTGGTGGCGCAGAGGTTAAGAAGGTGCGCTTGTGATCGGAAGATCGCCGGTTCAAGCCCCGGTACCGACAACATCAAAGATGTGGGTGGGATAAGTGAAGGTGCGCTTGTGATCGGAAGGTCGCCGGTTCAAGCCCCAGTACCGACAACATCAAAGATGTGGGTGGGATAAGTGAAGCGGTCACACCTGTCTCCACCCTCATCTGCCCCACTCTGGGCCCTTGAGCAAGGCCCTTAACCCACACCATCTGCTCCCCCGGGAACCCTAGATAGCAGCTCTCTACTCCACACAGAGGGCTGTGGTTGCTCGGTGGTCTGTGGTTATGTCAGGAAGGGCATCCGGCGTAAAAACAACTGCCAAATCTTCGTGTGACTAGATCGCTGTCGTGACCCCTAACGCAGGGAAAAAGCCGAAAGAAGAAGAAAATAAATAAATAAATAGATTATTTCAAATATGAAAAAGATAAAACAGCTCCTACACATATAATACATTTTTGTCTTAGGATATTACCATATTTATTACAGGATTTTTCTAAACACAGTATTACATAATTTTTTGTTTTTCAAATGTTTTCAGTCGATGTGTTGCTGTTAGTCTTATGCTCATATTTGCTAACTGAATTTATCAGGTGTCAGTTAATACGGGTTTTAGAGTTCTCATTTTTAGTTGGATACTTTCTTCACCAATAATCCTTCACATTCTGGGAAAAACAGAGTTGGTTTATTCTATTTTGTTTGGATACCCGAGTGATTTATATTAGCTTTAGTAATAGCTTGTGTAGTGGTTAGGGCGTTTGACTTGGGACCCGAAGGACGCGGGTTCGCGTCCCGGCCACTACACACCTTGGGGTGTCTATGAGTGCACACCTATTTCTCCAGCTCCCCGAGCGCCTTCTATGGCTGCTCACTGCACCACCTGGTAGGTGGTTGGGTTAAATGCAGAGACGAATTTCGTCTGTGTATGGGAAACATACGCAGATGACAAGATTAGACAATTATTATTATTATTTAAAATGTTATCTATCCACAGGTGGACATGCATTCTGTTCACTTCCATGGCCAGATCCTGACCACTCTGAACCACCACACTGACATGATCAGCCTTTTCCCGGCCTCCAGCACTACAGCAGAAATGGTGGCTGACAACCCTGGACACTGGCTGCTAACGTGCACCGTCAATGACCATCTGATGGGTGAGAAAATGTGCTTGTTACAAACCGATGGTGCATAGCATATTAAGGGACACGAGACAAAGACTGAGGGTTTAAAAAAGAGGTTTAATTTTAGGCTCTCCGGCTACGCGTCTCTGGGTGCGCAGCAGTTGCCCTGTAGTGAAAAAAAAAAAAGGAGAGACCAAGCCCCTCAGCGTCTTCGTGTCCACAAGATACAAAAGTTATAAACAGAAAGTCGGACCTGATGAGCCAATTCAAAGAAATATAAGGATGCCCCAGAGGGCCAACTCCATACGGAGCTGTCGAAGCCCCTGGGAAATCGGACTAAGTTCAAAAGCCCCACCTAATGTAAACAAAAAAGCAAAAACAAGGCAAATGGTCTCACCAGGTCGAATCCAGCTTCAGGATGGTTAATAAAAAAAACTCCAAGGCCAGCGGGTCGCTCACGCCTCCTGTGTTCAGCACCCAGGTTGAGCGCGCCCCGCACACAACAACGATGACAGCAGGTCTTCTTTTCTCACAGCTTCTTCGGTTTCTCACAGCTTTTTCTTTGACTGTTTCCTTCGGCTTCTCACGGCTTCTTCATTCGGCTTCTTCGTTCGGCTTCTTAATTTGGCTACTTCATTCGGCTACTTCATTTGGCCACTTCATTCGGCTACTTCATTCGGCTTCTTCATTTGGCTACTTCATTCGGCTACTTCATTTGGCCACTTCATTCGGCTACTTCATTCGGCTTCTTCATTTGGCTACTTCATTCGGCTACTTCATTTGGCCACTTCATTTGGCTACTTCATTCGGCTTCTTCATTCGGCTTCTTCTTCGGCTACTTCATTCGGCTTCTTCCTTCGGCTTCTTCATTCGGCTACTTTATTTGGCTTCTTCATTCAGCTTCTTCTTCGACCACGGCTCCTCTCTCTGCTGCTGCTTCGGATCTCCTCTGCTTCTTCTTCTTCTTCTTGTTGAGTTTTCTTTGGCAGTTGGCTTACATGATTTTGAAGCATGACCGCCATCTGCAGTTTAGGATATGAACTGGAATAGCGCTCAAAAAAGAAAAAAAAGAAAAAAGAAAACCTCTCCATAAATAAATAAATATTGCTCAGATTCTGTTGAACAAATGAGTCCTTTTCAAGTATTTCAACAAAATGTTGGTGCTTGCAGAACTTGAGTTTTGTTGTAGCAACTCTACAGGGTCGTATCTGATGTTTATTGCATTATCTCCTCTGCTTCTGCGGCTTGGACCTTTTATAGACGGACCAATCACCCCACCTACAGCATGCTTTAATTCAACAGCTGCAGTCAATCAGCCTCCCAAAACCTTTAAACATCTCATCCCTCTGACCTGAATAAAATGACATGCCCATGGCATATAACAGTGCTCCAGTCTCAAAATGAGGCTAATTACTTTTATGACTGATAGACTTTGTGATCACGCTTGCCCGTTTTCTGGACGTTTGTGTGTTTTTCTTTTGCAGCTGGAATGCAGGCTTTGTTTGAGATCAAGAAGTGTTTTCCCAATGTCCACAAGCCCCGTCCTCATGGTGAGCTCCGGGAGTTCTTTATTGCTGCTGAGGAGGAGGTCTGGGACTATGCTCCTGCAGTGCCCAGCGACAGGTTGGTTTCTCCATGTACACACAAACATTCAGACAGAAATGACCACGTGTTTCTGGTGAAACCTGTTAAGAAGAAATTCTTCATCTTTGTGTGCAGCGAGGCTGAAACTTTTGTAACCAGAGGTCCGAAGCGCATTGGAAGCCGCTATAAGAAGGCTCGATATGTTGAATACACCGACAATACCTTCACGACAAAGATGCTTCGCAGCCCAGAGGAGCAGCACCTTGGAATTCTGGGTAATTCAAGCTAAACTGGGATTGAAAGTACCGGTACACTTTTTTTTTCTTTCTCAGTTGGGGTTAATATATCTGCTCATCCTTTCCCTCATCTGCAATACAACCAACCATCTACAGAACTGTACGCATTTTTTATTTTTATTTTAAATATTTTTTTTTGCATTTTCGGGCGCTAGTGGCCTTTATTAGAGAGGGCGAAATGGGTATAGAGGGGGGAGACACCACAGAAATTAGGTCGTCGGGTCTGGAACGCGAACCCGTGATGCCTGTGGAGAGGCTCAGCCTCCAGCATATGTACCGCCCGCTTTATCCACTGCACCAAAGCGGTGGCACAGAACTGTACCCATTTTTGACATGTTACATTTCTCTGTTTTGTATCCATTATGTTGTGCTATTTTAAATGAAAAGTTTATTTATTTTTACGCTGATGCATGCTCAATACAGTAATCAATAATAAATAAATTCATTTACATGTATTTTTATTTTATTATTATTATTATTATTATTATTTTCTCAAAAGCCCATGGGGACAAGTGCTTCGAATTAGCTGTGGCTATTGCACTATGATGCAAACATGGGACTGCTGTTTTAAGCCAAAAGGCATCAAGAACATAAAAAAACAGTAACATATACTTGAAGTTAAAACAATTGTACTTAATTGAACAGTGTCAGAAGCTGAAACTGTTTTTAGTACAGGGTGAGAATTTATTTTGAAGTTGTGTG
>JBBPBX010014139.1:0-22324 GCA_038048925.1 Garcialebias charrua
AGAGAGAAAGAGAGAGTTTTTTTATTTTGAAGCCGATTTACGCAAATTCCGGCAGTTTCCGGTTTAGCTGTGGAGGCTACAGCTTGCCCTGTACTCTCTAAAAAAGCTAAGTCTGGTCCTTTGGATATTCAAAAAACTAAACAAAACTTGTTGGACCAAGCTGGACAGGCAGCAGCTGTGGAAAAGTAGCTGTTTTATGGACAGCGGTTTTACAGTGTAAACAAACAGAGAATCCGGAGGAGGGAGGGAGGAACGGAGGAAATGGAACCAGCAGTCCAGAGTAGGAAATTAACTCTTTTTTTCCCTTCATTAGGTGCGTTTACATGGACATAAGTAATCAGATCAAACGGCCGATCGGATCAAAAGTGTGTCATGTAAACACCCCGTTCGGATCATTTTTTGTGTATTCGGCGTGATCCGTCCTAATTTGTGATCAGTTCAAAACAGGTGGTTTACACCGATCCGTTACCCGTTCGGTGCGCATGTAAACACTTGATCCGTTCCGTTTATCAAACTGTCCTGACTGCGCATGTGCGCTGCGCACCCCCCCCCCCCCACTCCACCCCTCGTGTTTTCCTTCTCCGCCTGGCTAGTGGCTAACGCTAACATGGTGGGGAAGCAAAACTGGTCGGTGAGCGATGCAACATTTGTAATGGAAACATTAAAATAGCTCAAAACTATCGAACGCCTTAACCGAACGTGTAGGAACACGGAGTTATTTACACAAGTACATGAAAAGCTGGAAGAAGCCGGAGATCGCTGGAAGAGCTTAAAGCTAAGTGCTACGAAGCTAAAAACAACAACGGGAGAAGTGTCTACGACCCCACCACTTTTTCATTTTACGTGTTGATGGACGAACTGATGACAGCTCGGCCACTGAGTAACCCGGCCACTTGCCATCACAGCAGGCAGCGGTGTGGATCTTATGAGGAGAGGAATCTGAGGACTACAGCCCCAATGCTAACCAGAGGAGCATAGCATCCTTTCTGGTAAGTTAGACTCTTCAAACCACATTAACCCTCTGTACTGTATTACCTGGAGTAATTAGAAACAACAAATGTGTTAAAATGTAATTATAATAAGAAATAAGAGTAGCTTTAGGGCAGTACAGTACTACTGTATTGTAGATTATAACACTACTATAACTAACCAGATAATTAACCTAACACATTTCAACATATCAGAGGTCCAGTTAAACTTTATTTTGTTTTTTTTCAGATGATGAGTCCGGCTTTGAAGAGGCAGCTGGCAGCAGCACACAACAGACAGTGGCAGGTGATGGTGGCAGGTGATGGTGGCAGGTGGCAGAAGATGCAAGAGTCCCACGTCTTCTACTGAGAAATCCCAAGAAGTTCACACATGTGCTTTAGAACAACTCAAAACTGATTTGAAAATGTTTCAATTCTCCACAACCATGTTTCTTTGTCCCCTGACAGATCTGTAAATGTATTTTTTACAGACATTAGGATTGATAGTTTATGGTACAATTAAGATGTCCTAACTTAATACAGTCAGGTGGTTTAATAAGGACTCTGAGTTTCTGCATGACTCACAGGATAAAAACACATTTGCTGCTCTATCAGGATACAGAAACATACATTTTGGAAGTAAAATCAAATATTTTGTCACCAATTTTTAGTTGTCCTAAATCACATGCATACATTGAAATTGTGAAAGTATGTGATGAGTTGATAAAGAAGTTACTGAAGAAGTACAGTAACTGTAGTACTGTAGTTTTAAATGACCAAAGAATGTTTTTTTTTTGTCATCATTACAAGATGTGGTGATCTGTGCACATGGTCTGTTTTGCACAAACGTTTTGAATGTTTAATTTTTGTTTTTCTGATATAACTCAAATTGCACTAAGAATGAAACATGTTTCAAACAAGCAGTATCAATTGTTTACAAGAATTTGTTAAAATATTTGGTCCATTAAAGAGCTCAGATGTTCACTAGTATTATTTGCAGTTTTTTATTGTGATAATATATTTATACAAATGTTAACTGCATGTGAACACAAATACATGACCAGTATCAGAAAGTTCATTCTCAATAGTCCAGGTATCAAATCCGCTCATTCTCAATCAGTTCATCTGGACAGTTTCTTTTTAGTAGACGTTTCTACTAAAAAGAAACTGTCCAGATGAACTGATTGAGAATGAGCGGACATGACCAGTATCTTTTTAGAAGAACTCTCTACTGTGACTTCAGCAACCTGAAGGTCATCTCTACCTCCACCTGACTGAGCAAAGGTAAACATTAAATGACTTGTTGAGGAGTCAGACGAGGAGAGTTTGGGTATCCTTTGACGAGCCAGTCCAACAGCAGGTATGTTCCTCACAGACTGCAAAAAAAGAACATGCCAATATTTAGTGTTCAACTTTTTATTTGTTTAAAGGCATGGTTCAAACAAATTTTATTTTAAATAAAACTACAGTAATTATGTCTACTGATTACTTAGATACTAAATACAATATAGTAAATTTTAGCCTTACATGTTGGCAACATTTAACTATTTGTTTAAAGACATGGTTCAAATAAACATTTTTTTAAATAAAACTTTACAGTAATTATGTCTACTGATTACTTAGCTGTAATAGTTGTAAAACTAAATACAATATAGTAAATGTTAGCCTTACATTTTGGCAACATTTAACTCCATTTGTTTAAAGACATGGTTCAAACAAACGTTTTTTTTTAAATAAAACTTTACAGCTAAGTATGTCTACTGATTACTTAGATACTAAATACAATATAGTAAATGTTAGCCTTACATTTTGGCAACATTTAACTCCATTTGTTTAAAGACATGGTTCAAACAAACGTTTTTTTTTTAAATAAAACTTTACAGCTAAGTATGTCTACTGATTACTTAGATACTAAATACAATATAGTAAATTTTAGCCTTACATTTTGGCAACATTTAACTATTTGTTTAAAGGCATGGTTCAAATAAACATTTTTTTAAATAAAACTTTACAGCTAAGCATCTCTACTTTGAGATACTTAGCTGTAATAGTTGTAATACTAAATACAATATAGTAAATATTAGCCTTACTTTTGTCAACAGATGAGCCCTTTGATAGAGGTCTGAGTGGCGCAGGACATCATGGGCACTGCCTGGCATCGTGACACTGATGCTCCAGAAACAGGAAAACAGAGGAAGAATAGTAATTAATAACAAATACAGACAGTATCACGCAGACAGGTAGAAAAAGAAAGGACAAAAAGTTTATTAGCATACAGCGTTTTTATTATCTTACCAACAGTTGTTGTCCACGACAGCTTGGAGGACAGAGGACGTCCAGCGCTCTCATCCTGTGAATAAAAAAACTAAAAGCACGCGCTGCTTCACCTGTAGTTCAATCAGGGAGTGCAGTAAAAAACTCAATCGCTGTCATTACAATCTGGTGCGGGTCCATTTTTGACGTCTTGTTTACTTTCGTCCCGGAAGTAGCTTCTTCTTCTGTGGTTTTAACGGAAGTAACTTCTTCGGTGTTTTTTTTAAGGGGAGTGTACCACTCTGCGCATGTCAGAACTTCTGATCAGAATAAAAGCCTGGTGCATGTAAACACTCGTCATGAACGGATTGTGCCCATGTAAACGGTGCTATCTAATTATGCGATCAGAACACATTTCAATCCGGTCACAGAATTTTGTCCATGTAAACACAGCTAGTATGGCCCTGAAATGTATGTGTTGTTTGATAATTATGTAGGGTACTATCTTAGGATAAGCTAAGTAGGTGTGTTTACATGGACATAAGTAATCAGATCAAACGGCCGATCGGATCAAAAGTGTGTCATGTAAACACCCCGTTCGGGTCATTTTTTGTGTATTCGGCGTGATCCGGCCTAATTTGTGATCAGCTCGAAACAGGTGGTTTACACCGATCCGTTACCCGTTCGGTGTGCATGTAAACACTTGATCTGTTCCGTTTATCAAACTGTCCTGACTGCGCATGTGCGCTGCGCACCCCCCCCCCCCACCCCACCCCTCGTGTTTCCTTCTCCGCCTGGCTAGTGGGTAGATGCTAACGCTAACGCATGGTGGGGAAGCAAAACTGGTCGGTGAGCGATGCAACATTTGTAATGGAAACATTAAAATAGCTCAAAACTATCGAACGCCTTGACCGAACGTGTGGGAACACGGAGTTATTTAAACAAGTACATGAAAAGCTGGAAGAAGCTGGAGATCGCTGGAAGAGCTTGAAAGCTAAGTGCTACAAAGCTACAACAACGGGAGAAGTACGACCCCACCACTTTTTCATTTTACGTGTTGATGGATGAACTGATGAGAGATCTGCCACTTCCAACACAGCAGGCAGCGGTGTGGATCTAGGTTATGAGGAGGAGAGGAATCTGAGGAGAGGAAGCTAACCAGAGGAGCAAAGCATCCTTTCTGGTAAGTTAGACTCTTCAAACCACATTAACCCTCTGTACTGTATTACCTGGAGTAATTAGAAACAACAAATATGTTAAAATGTAATTATAATAAGAAATAAGAGTAGCTTTAGGGCAGTACAGTACTACTGTATTGTACATTAAAACTCCTCCAACTAACCAGATAATTAACCTAACACATTTCAACATATCAGGGGTCCAGTTAAACTTTATTTTGTTTGTTTTTCAGATGATGAGTCCGGCTTTGAAGAGGCAGCTGGCAGCAGCACACAACAGACAGTGGCAGGTGATGGTGGCACGTGGCAGAAGATGCAAGAGTCCCACATCTTCTACTGAGGAATCCCAAGAAGTTCACACATGTGCTTTAGAACAACTCAAAACTGATTTGAAAATGTTTCAATTCTCCACAACCATGTTTCTTTGTCCCCTGACAGATCTGTAAATGTATTTTTTACACAGACATTAGGATTGATAGTTTATGGTACAATTAAGGTACATGTCCTAACTTAATACAGTCAGGTGGTTTAATAAGGACTCTGAGTTTCTGCATGACTCACAGGATAAAAACACATTTGCTGTTCTATCAGGATACAGAAACATACATTTTGGAAGTTAACGATTATTTTGTCACCAATTTTGTTGTCCTAAATCACATGCATACATCGAAATTGTGAAAGTATGCGATGAGTTGATAAAGAAGTTACTGAATTACAGGTTACTGTAGTTTTTAAATGACCAAAGAATGTTTTTTTTGTTGTCATCATTACAAGATTTGATCTGTGCACATCGTCTGTTTTGCACACACATTTTGAATGTTTAATTTTTACGTTTTTCTGATATACCTCAAATTGCACTAAGAATGAAACTTGTTTCAAACAAGCAATATCAATTGTTTACAAGAATTTGTTAACATGTTTGGTCCATTAAAGAGCTCAGATGTTCACTAGTACAGTAATTGGTAGAGCTGCTGCCTCTCAGCGAGAAGGTTGCCGGTTCAAATCCCGGTCCGGGGCCTTTCTGGGTGGAGTTTGCATGTTCTCCCCGTGCATGCGTGGGTTTCCTCCGGGTACTCCGGTTTCCTCCCACAGACCAAAAAACATGCTTGTTAGGCTGATTGGTGACTCTAAATTGACCCTAGGTGTGAGTGTGAGAGTGGATGGTTGTTTGGTGTGAGTGAGACAGGTCCCTCTTGTAAATGAGTCCCCGTGACTCAACGAGGCTAGTCTGTATAAATAAAGGTTGAATGAATGAATGAATGAATGAATTTGCAGTTTTTTATTGTGATAATAATTTTATACAAATGTTAACTGCATGTGAACACCAATACATGACCAGTATCTTTTTAGAAGAACTCTCCACCGTGACTTCATCAACCTGAAGGTCATCTCTACCTCCACCTGACTGAGCAAAGGTAAACATTAAATGACTTGAGGAGTCAGACGAGGAGAGTTTGCGTATCCTTTGACGAGCCAGTCCAACATGCTCACAGGATCACCTGAAGAGACTGACGTCCTTCAATGTTCCTCACAGACTGCAAAAAAAGGACATGCCAATATTTAGTGTTCAACTTTTTATTTGTTTAAAGATATGGTTCAAACAAATTTTATTAAAAAAAAAAACTTTACAGCTAAGTATGTCTACTGATTACTTAGCTGTAATGGTTTAATACTAAATACAATAGTAAATTTTAGCCTTACATTTTGGCAACATTTAACTATTTGTTTAAAGACATAGTTCAAACAAACATTTTTTTAAATAAAACTTTACAGCTATCTCTACTTTGAGATACTTAGCTGTAATCGTTGTAGTAATACTAAATACAATATAGTAAATATTAGCCTTACTTTTGTCAACAGATGAGCCCTTTGATAGAGGTCTGAGTGGCGCAGGACATTGGCATCATGGCAGAGCACTGCCTGGCATCGTGACACTGATGCTCCAGAAACAGGAAAACAGAGGAAGAATAGTAATTAATAACAAATACAGACAGTATCACGCAGACAGGTAGAAAAGGAAAGGGCAAAAAAGTTTATTAGCATACAGCGTTTTTATTATCTTACCAACAGTTGTCCACGACAGCTTGGAGGACAGAGGACGTCCAGCGCTCTCATCCTGTGAATAAAAAAACTAAACGCGCTGCTTTGCCTGTAGTTCAATCAGGGAGTCAGTAAAAACTCAGTCGCCGTCATTACAATCTGGCGCGGGTCCATTGACGCGTCTGTTTACTTTCGTCCCGGAAGCAACTTCTTCTTCTGTGGTTTTAACGGAAGCAACTTCTTCTTCAATGTTTTTTTAAGGGGGAGTGTACCACTCTGCGCATGTCACAACATCGGATCAGAATAAAAGCCTGCTGCATGTAAACACTCGTCATGAACGGATTGTGTCCATGTAAACGGTGCTATCTGATTATGCGATCAGAACACATTTCAATCAGGTCACAAAATTTTGTCCATGTAAACACATCTAGTGCTTGGTAAAATACAGTCTGTACGTATAAGGTGCAGTTTGGACGTATGTTTTGAATTACGTCGAAATTCGAGTTACGACGGAGCGTAGGAACGGAACTCTGTCGTAACTCGAGGACTACGTTTGACACACTGGTACAAATTGAAAATTTTCTTCAACACTATAGTTGTAGACGATTTTAGACTTTTTACGAAAGATAAAGATGGTGACCCTAAAATGAAGGACTGCAGCTTTCACTTTGGTTTTATTACATGTTCCCTTTAGCTTTGCACACACCAAACAGACCAGTTGCATTGCTAAACCTCTACTGTAAAGAGGGGAAGCTAAGCAGCACAATAGAAAAGCAGCCATACTTGGAAAATAATTGACTGTAGAATGGTAGAAATATGTTCAAGGTGAATAATATCCACAGTGTCCACTGCAGCATTAATTCATGGTGGTGTCATCACTGGCAGAATTTTATTGTTATTTTACACTGGAATTATTTCAAGACATGTAGCTTTCTGAGAATCTCTCATCCTCATTTATGTAATTTCCTACAACACACTAGTCAAATATTGGCATCTCTTCATGCATGACAGCAACAATCTACTGGCATCCCTCAGCAGCCATGGAGTGTTTGGGGAGAGGGACACCGTCACATGTTCTGTTATCAATCACTCCCATTCACACAGCTCATGCACATTTGACAGCAGGGCTAATAAAAGAAAAACTAAACAGCAGAAATAAACCAGTTTTTGATGGAGGACGCTGCACAGATTTACCTGTACGTTAAGCTCAGCTCTCGGCTCTATTTGTTGGAATTAAAGCGAGTGTTGTCACTGATAGCCCCCTCCACTGCATCAGCTCAGTCATTTCCAAAGCATTAACACATTCACTGAGCAACTCTGTACTCCTTTGCACAGCTTTCTCGATTGCCTCTCTCAATCAGCCTTGCCAGGTGTATTTGCACAAACAAAAAATCTGGCAGTGGATTTGAAAAGGGGATTTGTTTGCACCACTGCTCCACTTTGACAAATGTGAAGCCATGACATGGCAAATATGCAAAACAAACTGGCATATGTTTCTCTCTGGTTCATTAATGTGAATGGTGATGATCGAGGTTATGTTAAGTCAATATTCCCAAAGTGCTTTCTTAAAAATGTCTAAATGGGCCTGAAGAGTTCTAGTTAAGATGTGGCATGAAAGAGCACTTTAACTTTGAGATCATAAAGTGATATTGTAGTTCCATTGCCCTACTTACAGGATCCAATTTAGAGCATCACTCAACTTGAAATTTGTACCTGTCTACAGTAGCAGGGAAGGCTTGTAAAGGCTTAACAGGATGAGTGATCGGCTCATCTGTTGGTAATGGGACTGAGCTCTCTGGCCAGTGCTCATAATTTGATCCGGAACAAGCTTTGACAGAAACAGAGCGCCAGATTAAGATGTGTTCCTATCACACCACCCCTCCGTCAGCCTGCAGCCGAGGCCACTACGTCTGACGTTTTCTCCCACCCGCTGGCCATTCTTATTTGCTGTGAAATTTCACATTAACCTCCAATAGCCTGCACAACGTAGGCAGCACCAAAGCAACTTTCCAATCTGGAAGCACTTCTTACTGAAAGATAACGGTTTGCCTTGACAACCCCACCTCCACCCCCACCCACCCTTTCTCAGCCCCCTTTCCCATTCCAAGAGATAAACTCCAGCACTGGAAAGAGCAACAATTTGCAGTAGGGAGCTCCTGCGCCATGAAGACCTTCTGATCCCATTCTGCAGTATCAGGCACTTAGGAGATGAGGTAAGCTTGTTTTTGCAGCCTCCCTCTCTGGTTATCACCCTCCTAGGCAGGCAAATACAGACAAGGGGTCCTTGTGGGAGCAGAGACTGTGTAGTGCTTTAATAGAGTTTTAACTGCTATTTTGATAAAACAAAAATCAAATTTTCAGCAAAGTGATGATGGATATAAAGGTGAGATTAGGAGTAATTGAATAGAAATCCTCATGTTGGAGAGAAAACAAAATGGTGAAAAGCACGTTTGACACTTTGAGCTGATTTTCTATTTCCTGAGTTAAAAACAAAACAAAACAAAACTATTACAATTCTATTGGCTTATGGGCAAAAGTAATCTCACCAGCTAACCTGCCTTTATTGTTTCTCCTTTCTTCAGCCCACTGAGCAAAATTCATATCTAAAAGCTTCTCAAGGACAGTGAATGGCAGGCCCCAAGTCACCATGGTATAAAGCCTACTTAAGACCCTTTGTATCTAAGTTAAGAATGTCACTTGCAAGAGTGAAGGGCAGAGGAGAAAAATACAGGCTAGCAGGTAGTGAATGGGGATTAGAGGCTTTTGAGAGAGACACTACTGCAGCTGTAATTATCTTGAATCGGTTTTGTGGCAGGCAGGCATATTGAAAAAGACAGGGGCTCGAGAATGTGCAGGGTTTTCCGTCGTTGTGATGTAGTTTGCCTCCCTGCAGTCATCACCGACATCTCTGCTCACTGATTCCTATTCAATTAAAAGCCTATTAGACAGTAGGTGCCTGGTTCCATCATTTAACCCCGCGTTTGCAGTGCTGCAGTCACCTTTTGCCTAAAGGACTTCATTACAAAAAACAGAAATCTGAAGGGATCATCATCTGCACTGTATGAAGCTGGGCTCTGCAGCAGCAACACACACCAATCCCTTTATCTATCACATTAGAGTATTAAGGAAGGAAGGAAGGAAGGAAGGAAGGAAACAATGAAGGAAGGAAACAATGAAGGAAGGAAGGAAGGAAGGAAGGAAGGAAGGAAGGAAGGAAGGAAGGAAGGAAGGAAGGGATGAAGGAAGGAAGGAAGGGATGAATGAAGGAAGGAAGGGATGAATGAAGGAAGGAAGGGATGAAGGAAGGAAGGAATGAAGGAAGGGATGAAGGAAGGAAGGGAACAATGAAGGACGGAAGAAAGAAAGGACGGAAGAAAGAAAGGACGGAAGAAAGAAAGGACGGAAGAAAGAAAGAAAGGAAGGACGGAAGAAAGAAAGAAAAGACGGAAGAAAGAAAGAAAGGACGGAAGAAAGAAAGAAAGGACGGAAGAAAGAAAGAAAGAAAGAAAGAAAGGAAGAAAGAAAGGACGGAAGAAAGAAAGAAAGGACGGAAGAAAGAAAGAAAGGACGGAAGAAAGAAAGAAAGGATGGAATAAAGAAAGAAAGAAAGAAAGGAAGAAAGAAAGAAAGAAAGAAAGGAAGAAAGAAAGAAAGAAAGGACGGAAGAAAGAAAGGACGGAAGAAAGAAAGGACGGAAGAAAGGACGGAAGAAAGAAAGGACGGAAGAAAGAAAGAAAGAAAGAAAGGACAGAAGAAAGGACAGAAGAAAGAAAGAAAGAAAGGACGGAAGAAAGAAAGAAAGGAAGAAAGGAAGGAGAGAAGAAAGGAAGGAGAGAAGAAAGGAAGGAGAGAAGAAAGGAAGGAGAGAAGAAAGGAAGGAAGGAGAGAAGAAAGGAAGGAGAGAAGAAAGGAAGAAAGGAAGGAGAGAAGAAAGGAAGAAAGGAAGGAGAGAAGAAAGGAAGAAAGGAAGGAGAGAAGAAAGGAAGAAAGGAAGGAGGGAAGAAAGGAAGGAGGGAAGAAAGGAAGGAGAGAAGAAAGGAAGGAGAGAAGAAAGGAAGGAGGGAAGAAAGGAAGGAGGAAAGAAAGGAAGGAGAGAAGAAAGGAAGGAGAGAAGAAAGGAGGAAAGAAAGGAGAGAAGAAAGGAAGGAGAGANAAAGAGAATAATCTTCACATGAATGTGAAGAAGACAAAGGAGATGATTGTGGACTTCAGAAGGAACAAACACACCCACGCCCCACTGAAAATAGGTGGGTCTGCAGTGGAAGTGGTCTCCAGCTACAAATACTTGGGTGTACACTTGAATGATAACCTCAGCTGGAGCAACAACACCACCAGCCTGATCAAGAAAGGTCATCAGAGACTCTACTTCCTCAGACGGCTGAGACGTGCTGGTCTGAGCAGCCCAGTTCTCACCTCGTTCTACAGGTGTGCAGTGGAGAGCATCCTGTGCTCCAGCATCAACGTGTGGCATGGAGGCTGCACAGTTGAAGAGAGGAAAGCTCTACAGAGAGTGGTGAAGGCTGCACAGAAGTCTGTTGGAGTCAGTCTCCCCACCATCACAGACATTTACACCTCCAGATGCAGGAAAAGAGCCACCTGCATCATGAAAGACCTCACTCATCCAGCACACTCACTCTTTGCCCCACTCCCCTCAGGACGGAGGTTGAGGAGCATCAAGTGTAGAACCACTAGACTGAGGAACAGCTTCTACCCTGAGGCTGTTAGACTCATGAATAAATAAAAATAAAATAAAAAATAAACACTGCAAAATATCACATCATACTGATGCTGATCTGTTTTCTTGTTGCTGTGTTCATCTGTGACCATCTGCTCATACAGACTCATGTTCGTGCTGCTGTTTATTCCCACTATATTAGGCTTAGTGTATTACTAGTTGATGTTTTTCTTAGTTAGTTCTAGATGTTATTACTGTTTTTCTCTTTCATTTGTTGTTGGATGTAACTGGGACCTCGTGTACATAATCTCGTTTTCATCACATGTACCACATGCGGTGCAAATGACAATAAAGACTCTCTGACTCTGACTCTCTGATATATATATATTATATATCTTTATATATATATATATATATATATATATATATATATATAAAATTGTAAATACAGAAGTAAAAAAAAAAGAAAAAGTCTGTTGGATAAAAGAAGAAACGTTTCTACATTTTTTTTAACCCACCCAGAGGACCTAATTTAACTCGTATCCACCCCCCCCCAACTTTGCTGTATGTGATGTGTTACGTGACACTTTCTGATTGGGCGGGTTTTCGGCGGTGTTTAACAGATTTTTGGGCTGGAAAACCTGGATTCTATCTGGCAACACTGCTCCCCACCTCTCTGCTTGAACCTTCAACCCAGCAGCAAGCTGCACCACGGTGGCGAAATGCAGCTAATTTGACCATTAAAGTGCATTTATTAAGAAAATGATAGACAGAAAAACACCTCTGCTATAATTTCGAGCTAACAAATAATTGTTTAGGTAATTTTCTTGTTAAATGACGGCGAAACGAGCCGCGCTCCTTTTTCCTGTTTTCACCGCTGAGCGATCACGGTGCACACAGGCAGCGACACTTTTTTTTTTTTAATAAAGCCGATTTAACCATTAAAGTACATTTATTAAGAAAACGTTAGACTGAGACACACCTTTTGCTATAATTTCGAGCTAACAAACAATTGTTTAGGTAAATTTCTTGTTAAATGTCGGAGGATAAAGCCGTGATCCTTTCCTGTTTCTTTTTACAGACATGATACCAGCTGTAGGTGCGCGCGCACACTGACTGACGATATGACGTCTTTGTTTTAGCTAAGGTCCTACTTGGAACATAAAATTAGAAAAGATAAATAAATTCACAGACCTTTTTTTAGACGACAGAACAAGAAAAATATAGTTGTGTAGGTTTAAAAAAATTTAATACCTCGTCAGATGACGTTTATTACTTTTTAATACTTTTTAATGGCCTTAATTTGTGTTAATTTCATTTACTACCTTTTAATACCTTTTACAACCCCACGGATACCCAGTGCAACCACGTAACTGCTTGTCGACTGTTCGGCTTCAGTTAAAGTTCCAGTGGCTTTTCTTTAGTTTTTTTTGCCAAAAGTCAAGTGATCGCTTCCTTCTCGCTGTCTCCATGACTGAAATAAGGAAATGAATGAATTTGTGCGAGCGAATTACACTCGTGTTCAACGTGGCTGGCTGCGCAGGGTTCTGCGAGTTTCCTGGTGGGCTGCGGGACCGGCTTAATAAGATATAACACGCTGCGGATGGGGCTTTTAAGAGGATTAACACTTAAAAACAATTATTTGTTTGATAAAAATTATAGCAAATCTATGTCTGAGCTGAACTTTTCCTTAATAAATGAAAGTACTGTAATTGTGAAATGAGCTGGATTTAAAAATTTGTTTCACCGAAAGTGATAACAAGCCATATATAGGTCGCACCTAAGTACAGGTTGCAGGCCTTGAAAAAAAACATTAAAAAGGTACGACCTATACACCGGAAAATACGGTAAATACGGTAATGTTCATCAGCTGAATTTACAGATTATTATACTGTACTACATAAATACAACACTAAAGGAGCAGAACAAAAGGTTAATTTTATGCTCAAAGTCACAAAAGAGAAGCCTTAAAACGAGGCTGGGCTCAGTATCTGGATTAAAACAATCAGAACTTGTGTTTTATACTTTCCCTTCTTCCTACCAGCACAAACTTCACATCATCACAGTTTAAAGGTGGTTTCCCAAACATACTTTGTGTTATTTTCATTTATTTCATGTGGAGAAGGTGTTGACTGCCACTTACCCAGAAGACGAAATTAAAAGCAAAAAGGAGATACTTGATGCATTCCATGTGTCCACCTTCCATGACTGATGATTATCAGGTTCCTGGATTAATAAAAAATAAATGAAATAAGAAGTTAATTATTACAACATGACATCATCTGTAATAGGAGCAGCAGAAAACTCCATCTTTAAACTATAAAACTCTTTAAAAAGTGTGCTAATGAAGCTTTGTTCCACCTGAGGAGGGGACCGGAAGTTGTTTTGGAGAAACAGAGTCGGTTCGGCAGCGGCTCGGTTCCGAACCGTTAATCACCGTTAACCGTTAATCACTGTTAACCGTTAATCACCGTTGACCACAACACGAGTAATACATCAACAAATTAATCTACCTTTTAGGTATGCAAACAAGCTAAACGAACAAAGCAGGACACAACATTTGGAGTCATTACTTCCAAACAGACCAAATAAAACCAGCGTTTGGTAGTTTTAAGTTTTAATCGTCATGTTAAAAAAAAGTTTACCACGAAAACGGATCGGTGTACCGAACAACAAACACTACTACAGAAAAAATTAAAACTTTATTTCGTCTTTTGTGACTTACCGTTAGTGAGTTTATTTCAAGACCCAAAGGTGGGGCGAAGTTTTCAGACGACGTCCTCAGATGATCAGACAACCTTTCTGCTCCAGTACACCACTGCTTCTGATGGTTGGTGAGGGAGGCTGCGTTCCTTCTTTGATTTTGGCGGTTGGCAGTGAGGCTGCGTTCAGGGATGTCTCGGAATTTACAGCACTCATACGTCTGTATTCTGTCAGAGAGGGAGGGAGCTAAATTCATCTTTCTGCTACACCACTGCTTTCGGAAGGGAGGCTGCTTTCAGGGACGGGTCGGGATTTACACGACTTTTTTCATTCAACTTTTGTACAGGTTCTCAGTGAGTTTGATTTGATTTGATTTGATTTGATTTGATTTGATGTTTATTCATTCATTTTAGTTTATAGTTTATAGTTTATAGTTTAGTTTATTCATTCATTTTATATAAAAAAACAAAATAATACAACATTTCACATCAAATAAATATACAACACATAAATGAAATGAAGGGTGGCAGTAAGAAGAAAAAATCTTATTTTAACTGCCCCCTCTTACAATCCATCAAATCAAACAACAATCAACTTTAACCAATAAAAAACAAGAAACAATTTGCCAAAAAAATTAGATTTTTTTTAAAAAGAACAATACAAGACAGTTTCATCTTATACAAGAATACAAGTAGGATAAAATGAAGGGAGCAGAAAGAAGATGAAATCTTATTATATCTGCCCCTTATTTCACAGTTTGTTCAACCAATGATAACCTTCAAACTACATCACAAAATGAATAATTCTACTTAATTTTTCTAACTGTAATATACAAACTACATCACAAAATGAATAGTTCTACTTAATTTTACTAACTGTAATACACAAACTACATCACAAAATGAATAATTCTACTTAATTTATCTAACTGTAATACACAAACTACATCACAAAATGAATAATTCTACTTAATTTTTCTAACTGTAATACACAAACTACATCATTCTAACTGTAATACACAAACTACATCAGAAAATGAATAGTTCTACTTAATTTTTCTAACTGTAATACACAAACTACATCACAAAATGAATAATTCTATTTACACAAACACACTAAGTTACATCATATATAGTTTTTGAGCAAGTCCTTTTTGACCTTTTTCTTAAATGTATACATTGATTTTGCATTTTTAACATCACTCTCCAGAACATTCCACAATCGAACTCCCTGAATTGAGGTAGACCGTCCCTTTAAGCTGGTTCTGAATTGTGGTTTGATGAATATCTGTCCCTTTGAGATTGTAATAACTTTGTCTTTTTATAAAATGTCTTTGGATATTTAAAGGTAATGTGTTATTATGAGCCCTATACATAACTGATAAAATACTATATTCTACCAATTCCTGGAATTTCAATAAATTTAGCTGAAGAAACAAGGTGTTTGATGGGTGACTGAAATGTTTTCTGGTGATTACTCTTACAGCTCTCTTTTGTAAAATAAAAACAGGCTTTGTAATTGTTTTGCACGCTTTTCCCCAAACCTCAATACAATAGATTAAATGTGGAACAATGATTGTGTTATACAACATATACAGAGCTTTATCAATTAAAAAATCCCTGACTTTATACAGTACTGCAATTGATCTAGCTATTTTTGTTTTAATGGAATTTACATGATGTTTCCATGTCAGTTTGTCATCAATGATAACACCCAGAAACTTCACTTCACTCACTTTACAGATCACAACATCTTCAATTTCAAATGGATCGTCAACAATTCTCTTTTTGTTACTGAATATCATGTAATTAGTTTTATCTAAATTCAAAGATAATTTGTTTAATTTAAACCAAGTTTGTATTTTTATAAATTCTGTTTTCATCATATCCAAAATCTGTTTTATGTCTTTACCCGAACAGAAAAATGTGGTGTCATCGGCAAAAAGAACACATTTAAGAAGTCCTGACACATTTACCAAGTCATTCACATATAAAATAAATAACTTTGGTCCAAGCACAGAGCCCTGAGGAACTCCACAAGTGATATCACGGAGGTCAGATCTAACATCATTTATTTGCACAAACTGTTTCCTATCTTTCAAATAGCTAGATACCCACTGTAATGCTGGTCCTCTAATACCATATTTATTTAGTTTTTCAAGGAGAATGGTGTGGTCAATGGTATCAAATGCTTTTTTTAGATCAACAAAAACACTAACACAGTACTGTTTATGATCGACAGCATTAGTTATTTGTTCCATTAAATCCATGAGAGCCATTGATGTAGAGTTTTTTCCTCTAAACCCATACTGACTGCTACTTAAAATATTTTGTTTATCAATAAATTGATCCAATCTGGTCACAAATAGTTTTTCTAGAATTTTTGAGAACTGTGGTAACAAGGATATTGGCCTATAATTATTGAATACACATTTATCACCATTTTTAAAAAGAGGAATTACCTTTGCTTGTCAGGCTTTGTCCCCGTCTGTTTCTTTAGGCTCTGTCCCTGTCTGTTTCTTTATGTTAATTTGTGTATGGTATTTTGTGTTCCCCTCCTGTCATACTTTGTTATTCTGAGCTTTGTTTACTGGTTTCTGTGTATCTCATTCAGTCTCTGTCATTTCCCACTCCTCAGACTGTCTCTCTGTGCTCAGGCCTTCAGCCTTAGGCCCTGTTTACACGGACACTGTGTGGGGGAAACGGATGTTTTGGGTATGTTAATTAGGTGAAAAGTTTTGCGTTGACACTGTCGAATTCTGTGGATACGACTCTCTCCCCCTCCACCCCCCGTCCTCATGATTTCACTGTAGTTACCATGCTGGGCCTTTAGATGGCGCTGTGATTTTTGGAACCTTCACTACTGCGCATGCGCTGCCTGAGGTAAACAGAGCAGCTGCCTCGTCTGTTTTCCTCTCTGGCTAAAATCAGCTAACTACAAGTTGTTGTCAACAAGTTAACAACAAGTTAAAGCTGGAATTTGGATAAGAGTCAACAGATTTGAGTCAGTGGGACCCGCTTCATCTAACAAGCTGCACACCAGACGCTGAGACTGTGGACCAGAACCGCTGAGTGGACTGTGGACCAGAACCGGACTTTACTCCGTGATAAACAGCTGACTTACAGCAGGTAAATCAACGTTCTTAATATAATGTTTGCTTGTGTTTACTTTGATCACACAACAACTGAGTTTTTATTTATTTATTTATTTATTTCTGCCAGGTGGAGAAGCTGTCGTTGACAGGCTGATGGTTCGGCGGTTCTGATGGGTCCAGATGAACACACAGCAAGAGTCCAGTTCATTAACGTAGTTACAGTTCGGTTCACGTGTTTTAATAGTGTGTTCAGTTTAATTCTCAGTGTTTGTGTTGTAAACTTTGTGGTGCTGAATAAATAAATAAATAAAAAATAAACCTGGTGTCTTCATTTTCACAGCACGTTACGCACTGTTTAAAAAATGTAACGAGTCCAGATAGATACTGTAGTTCAGATAAATTTACATCTCCCACGCCAACATAAATACTGTTTATTATTGTTAAACTGTTATATTTTGCAGCGTGACACGTGAAATGTCAGACTGTCCGCGCGTGCGGGCTGCGCGCATGTGGTTGACACAAAAGCTCCACGGGAGATGTTTACATTATCAGCGGGGGGTCAGCGAAAAACTTCCACCTTGAGAGCAGGGTCAGAAAAGTATCGGAGTCATCGAGGGGGGCCAGCAGCGTCGTGTAGGCGATAAGCAAAGTCGCAAAGAGAAAGTAGCGGTTACACTCAAAATATGCGCCGTGTAAACTGGCCCTTAATCATTCACAGCTGATCCTCATTCTAATCACCCCAGGTGCTCCTCACTGTCTCGTTTGTGTCAGTATATAAACTCTGTGTGTTCACTCCTTGAGCACCGGGGCTTTGTCTTTCCACAGTGTATGATCTGCTCATCTCCTCTCCTCTCAGTAAGTGTTTTTGTTCCATCAGCATTATTATTTTTGTTAAATAAATCATTATTCATTTTACATTCGTGAGCCAGTCTGTTTTTCTGCACGTGGGTTCAAACATTAAACAGCTGATCATGACAGAAAGCCCCGGTCATCAGAAAGAGCCCAGCAGAAAAATAAGTATTTTTGAATGGCTCGCCCGTGAGGCAGACAAAACTGCTCAGAGGGACAAGGAGAAACAGGAACGGATGGAGGAGCCTGTGATCCGGTGGGGGGCGTTTCGGACTGAACCCGTCCGGAGACGAGGTCACCACAGCCCGGAGGTGGAGATCCTACCATCACCTCTTCTTGTGGAGGAAGAGGAAATGAGGTCTCAGTTCTGGGGGAGCCGCCTGGCTTTTAAGCCAGCTTCTTCCTCCACCCCGCCGGCTTATTGCTCGTCACATCTGCTGCTGTGGTCAGACGATGACGCTGAGCTGGAGGATGAACTCTGGGGTGCGCCCGTCCTCAGCTCGCACCACCAACGCAGCAGGAAGAGGCGGCAAAGAAGAGGCAAGACCACCGACTCTCAGCTTCATCCCTCTCCACCTCACCTCACCGTTGCACCCCGCTGTCCGTCTCCTCCTCGCTCGCCACCAGATGTACAGCCCAGCCCTCGCTTTCTGGAGGAGGGAGAGAGGGTGTCACAGGAGGAGCTGGAACGTTGGCAGGCAGCTTTTGTGGCAAAGTACTTGCCATCTCTGGTCCTTGGTTCTTCAGCTGCTGCAGACTCGACTGCAGTCTCGACGGAGGTCTCCTCGCCTGCAGTCTCGACGGCGGTCTCCTCGCCTGCAGTCTCGACGGCGGTCTCCTCGCCTGCAGTCTCGACGGCGGTCTCCTCGCCTGCAGTCTAGACGGCGGTCTCCGCGCCTGCAGTCTAGACGGCGGTCTCCTCGCCTGCAGCCTCAGAGGGTCCGGACGACGTCTCAGCCTCAGAGGGTCCGGACGACGTCTCGTCCTCAGAGGGTCCGAACGACGTCTCGGCCTCAGAGGGTCCGGACGACGTCTCGGCCACAGAGGGTCCGGACGACTTCTCGGCCTCAGAGGGTCCGGACGACGTCTCGGCCTCAGAGGGTCCGGACGACGTCTCGGCCTCAGAGGGTCCGGACGACGTCTCGGCCTCAGAGGGTCCGGACGACGTCTCGGCCTCAGAGGGTCCGGACGACGTCTCGGCCTCAGAGGGTCCGGACGACGTCTCGGCCTCAGAGGGTCCGGACGACGTCTCGGCCTCAGAGGGTCCGGACGACGTCTCGGCCTCAGAGGGTCCGGACGACGTCTCGGAGGATCATGACGACGAGGGTCCTGGCGACGAGAGTCCTGACGACGAGGGTCCTGACGACGAGGGTCCGGATGACGAGGGTCCTGACGACGAGGGTCCGGATGATGTCTCAGAGGAGCCCAACGACGAGGGTCCTGACGACGAGGGTCCTGACGACGTCTCAGAGGAGCCCGACAACGAGGGTCCTGACGACGAGGGTCCGGATGACGTCTCAGAGGAGCCTGACAACGAGGGTCCTGACGACGAGGGTCCGGATGACGTCTTAGAGGAGCCCGACAACGAGGGTCCTGACGACGAGGGTCCGGATGACGTCTCAGAGGAGCATGACAACGAGGGTCTGACGACGAGGGTCCTGACGACGAGGGTCCTGACGACGTCTCACCGCCCGACGAAGTCTCAGGGGGTCCTGACGACGAGGGTCCTGACGACGTCTCACCGCCCGACGAAGTCTCAGGGGGTCCTGACGACGAGGGGCCCGACGACCTGGGTCTCGATGACGTCTCCTCGCCCGACAACGTCTCAGAGGGCTCTGACAATGATGTTCCGGCCGACGACTGTGTTCCGGCCGACGACTGTGTTCCGGCCGACTGTGGTGATGGGCGGCCTCCTGGACGTCCTCCGGATCGGGCTTGTGGTGATGGGCGGCCTCCTGGACGTTCTCCGGATCGAGCTGGTGGTGATGGGCGGCCTCCTGGACGTCCTCCGGATCTGGCTGTTGGTGATGGGCGCCCGGATCTGGCTGTTGGGGATGGGCGACCTCCTGGGCGCCCTGAGGATCGGGCTGATGTTTGCCCGCCGTCCTGCCTGTTGCCTCCCTCCGCCCGCCCTTGTTCTTGTGGGGTCCATCTTGGGGGTGTCAGGTGCCACCCTTGAGGGGGAGGGGTTATGTCAGGCTTTGTCCCTGTCTGTTTCTTTAGGCTCTGTCCCTGTCTGTTTCTTTATGTTAATTTGTGTATGGTATTTTGTGTTCCCCTCCTGTCATACTTTGTTATTCTGAGCTTTGTTTACTGGTTTCTGTGTATCTCATTCAGTCTCTGTCATTTCCCACTCCTCAGTCTGTCTCTCTGTGCTCAGGCCTTCAGCATTAATCATTCACAGCTGGTCCTCATTCTAATCACCCCAGGTGCTCCTCACTGTCTCGTTTGTGTCAGTATATAAACTCTGTGTATTCACTCCTTGAGCACCGGGGCTTTGTCTTTCCACGGTGTATGATCTGCTCATCTCCTCTCCTCTCAGTAAGTGTTTTTGTTCCATCAGCATTATTATTTTTGTTAAATAAATCGTTATTCATTTTACATTCGTGAGCCAGTCTGTTTTTCTGTACGTGGGTTCAAACATTAAACAGCTGATCATGACATTGCTACTTTCATGTTATCTGGAAATATTCCTGTTGAAAAAGATAAATTGCATATATATGTAAATGGTTCAATAACATAACTCATTATTTCTTTTACGAACATCATATCCATGTCCACCCAGTCTTTTGATCTCTTGTCTGAGAGATTTTTTACCATTTTCATAATTTCCTCTTTGTTGGTTCCATTAAGAAAAATACTGTTGGTGCAACTTTTAATTGAATGACACACATTATTATCTACTTTTGGTATTTTAGCTGCAAGGCTTGATCCAATATTTACAAAATATTGATTAAATTCATTTACGATATCATTCTCATCATGTATTTCTTTGTCATCTTTCACAAAATATTTTGCAATGTTCGTTTTCGCTTTATGACTTTTTAGAACATCATTTATAACTCGCCATGTTGTTTTAGTGTCACCATTACTTTTGTTTAATAAATCACTATAGTATTCTTTCTTGCATTTTCTTATAATCATTACCAATTTATTTTTATATTTTTTATATTTTTCTTCAGCTTGTTGTGTTCTCGTTTTTAAGAAACATGAATACAAGTAATTTTTTTACAAGCATTTCTCAACCCTTTAGTCATCCAAGGTTGGTCGACAATATTTCTTTTTCTACGATTTCTTTGCACACAATTCTTTTCATACAGAGCTTCTAAAATATTCATAAATTCATCATATGATCTGTTAACATCATCAATATACACGTCCTTCCAGTTTTGCTTCTGTAAATCATCTTTTAATTGATCCATAGCTTTTTTTGATGTGTTTATTATTTTTTTCTTAAAGGTACTATCTGCGATTTCTGCAAAGCCCTGAAACTTAGAAAAATTTTGAACAGAGACCGTTCTCCCTCCTCCCCCTTGCACTCTGGCTGACCTGCAACTCCGCCTCCTTAGCTCCTCCCCCACAGCTTGGCTGTCTCGTGAACGCGCATGCATGTAAACACAGTTGTAATGGCGTCGGCGCAGTCAAAACACCGGTAAGGATAGACTATTTGCTTCTCAAATCTTTGCGTATTTGTAATAAAGTATCGTAAATTATGTATAACCCTTTCAATAAGTTATGTGTAGCTCTTACTTTGTGTTACATTTTATCTGTGTTATGCATCTAGTTTTGAAACATTGTCGATGGGCTTCCGATGAGGATTTTACACCCAGAGGTGTACTTCTACGTCCGAAGAAGAGGAACCCAGGAACACAGGATGTTCTCATAGTCACCATGTTTTCATGCAAACATTAAAATGATGATTGGATGAACAGTACTGTTGCTTTGTCTTATTCTTCATGAACATGCAGTGAAATAATTTTCTATTTGAAAGAACACAGCGACAAAATCTTTTTTATTTATTTATTTAGACAATAAATACACAAAAAACCTAAATAAATATGTGACAAGGATCATCAAACCGTTACATAACGCAGACTTAAATAACCATAAATAAAGCACTGAGCATCCACCCTGATGTTAAATACTCTGTTGTGTACTTAGTTTGATTTAAATAACTTTTTAATAAAACTGGACAGAAATTAAACAGAACTTAATTAACTCCAAATTCTTCCAAACCTGCAGCCTTCAGGGCAACAGAACAGCAAGCAGGGCCCAGGTGACTGATCTGGTCTTCACTTAAGTGGGTCAGGTCAGTAAATATGTGCAGCTTCTCCAGATTGTCAGCTTGTCCAAACATCTAAAGTCCATAGAGAACCACCTGATCTCCACTCTTTCATTTGTGTATATATATATAATATATATATATATATATATATATATATATATATATATATATATATATATATATATATATATATATATATATATTATATATATATATATATTATATATATATATATATATATATATATATATATATATATATATATATTATATATATATT
>JBBPBX010014139.1:28270-51351 GCA_038048925.1 Garcialebias charrua
TGCTTTGGCTTAATGTACAGTAATTCAGTTTATTATTTTTTTTTTCAATGTTAATTTACACCTTAGGGCCACCGTAGTGAAGCTCAAACATTTAATCTCCAAGTGCTAAACTTTTGGCAGAAAACAAGTTTTTCAGCTGAGGAAGTGAATACTGATTTCTCCAGCAGTTTAATGAGGTTTGGAGCTGTCATCATGTTGGTGTGCTCCGATTTTAGACGTCAAGTTGGGGAAATGATACATTACCCAGCTTGATTCTGGTTTAAACTTCGAATACCAAACTTTTATATCCTTAAGTTTAATCTGCAGTTTTTATACTTGTTTTGTTTAGACTGGGATTCATGCACAAATATAAATGTTTTTACGGTTTATTATTGATTCAGAACAAACTGAAATGAATAAATGTTTGTGCTGTTTCCAACACTTTAATGTTTAAACAATAAATGTATAACGAACGGTTGAAAATGGCCTTTTAGCTTTCCTAATTTTCATCTTTATAGCCTTTCAGTGTAGAATAGATGATTTTAAAATTGTTTTCTTTATTTTCATGCCATGTTAAACGATTTGCTAGAAGAAGGGAACTTTCTTTGTGTGTTAATTTGCATGAGGAGATAGCTCATTGTCGTGCTTCAGACGTTGGCACGACGTTACTACTGACAGGCAGCTGTCAGACTGAAATATGAACGGCATAAAAAGGAGATGACATTAAAGCATAAAAAACAAAAATAAGGAGCCTGCACTCAGTTTGATGTGTTTATCACTGCATGTTCAAAGTTTAGTATTTGGATTATTGTCGTGAAGGAATATTTACAACTGTCACAATATAACATGAAATATTTATTAACAGCTTGAACCGCCTTTTTGTTTATGTTATAAATAGAAAGTTGAAATTAAAAAAGTCCTTCCTCAGTTTAGGTGAAGCAGCTGACTCAGGAACTGTAACAGACACCCCCCCCACACACACACCCCCAATAATGTAACAATCAGCTTGTATTTTCCCTTTAAGCAACATTTGTTTTTAAATATCCCTCTTGGCTGCTGGCTTCAGGCTATGATTGTACGCAACGCTAAGGACACAGCTCACACCAAGGCAGAGAGGAACATTCTGGAGGAAGTGAAGCATCCCTTCATCGTCGATCTCATCTACGCCTTCCAGACAGGAGGGAAGCTGTATCTCATCCTGGAGTACCTCAGTGGTCAGTACAATCGTGACAACGTACAGTATGTGCAGCAGGTACTCTGATGTTCCCCTTATTTCTCCGTGTTAGANTACGGTTTATTATTGATTCAGAACAAACTGAAATAAATAAATGTTTGTGCGGTTTCCAACACTTAAATGTTTAAACAATAAATGTATAACGAATGGTTGAAAATAACCTTTTAGCTTTCCTAATTTTTATCTTTATAGCCTTTCAGTGCTGAATAGATGGTTTTAAAATTGTCTTCTTTATTTTCATGCCATGTTAAACGACTTGCTAGAAGAAGGGAACTTTCTTTGTGTGTTAATTTGCGTGAGGAGATAGCTTGTTGTCGTGCTTCAGACGTTTAATGTTGGCACGACGTTACCACTGACAGGCAGCTGTCAGACTGAAATATGAACGGCATAAAAAGCAGATGACATTAAAGCATAAAAAACAAAAATAAGGAGCCTGCACTCAGTTTGATGTGTTTATCACTGCATGTTCAAAGTTTAGTATTTGGATTATTGTCGTGAAGGAATATTTACAACTGTCACAATATAACATGAAATATTTAGTAACAGCTTGAACCGCCTTTTTTTTTGTTATAAATAGAAAATTGAAATTAAAAGAGCCCTTCCTCAGTTTAGGTGAAGCAGCTGACTCAGGAACTGTAACAGATCCCCCCCAGTAATGTAACAATCTGCTTGTATTTTCCCTTTAAGCAACATTTGTTTTTAAATATCCCTCTTGGCTGCTGGCTTCAGGCTATGATTGCACGCAATGCTAAGGACACAGCTCACACCAAGGCAGAGAGGAACATTCTGGAGGAAGTGAAGCATCCCTTCATCGTCGATCTCATCTACGCCTTCCAGACAGGAGGGAAGCTGTATCTCATCCTGGAGTACCTCAGTGGTCAGTACAATTGTGACAACATACAGTATGCAGCAGGTACTCTGATGTTCCCCTTATTTCTCTGTGTTAGACAGCACTTTGGGCTTACTACAAAATAAATCTCAATCTCCCCAGAAAATAACTTTTCTAAGGTGGTTTGCTCCTTAAGCCTGTTCAGAAACATGATACATGTTGTTTATGTTTACTTAAGGACAACACCCACCGTGACAGTAACAATGCACCATTTTGGACAATTACTGTACAGTAGTAGAATATGATGTCTATTTTCATTTTTGCATTTGGGCCAGGCGAGTGTAAAAAAAAACTACGGAGTCCCGGAAGCATCCGGAAACCCCGCCGATGATTGCCGAACTCCGGAATGACGTAGTTAAAGGATCCAGTCAGAAGGCACTGCAATGGATCTTACATTCCAACTTCGCCACACAGTCATAACCAGTCATTTTTTATCCTCCATCCTTACACATGTAAGTGCTAAAACCTCACTTCACCCTCTGCTGCATCCGCGGACACACACACAGCTCAGACCCGGACACTCGTAGCTGAGAACCGACGGTCATCGAGGCTGATGCCACGGACACACAGAGCTCAGACCCGCACACTCGTGGACAAATTATTATGCTAACTAGCATTAGCATTATGCTAACTAGCCACAGGATAGCGACACAGACTTTCATGAAAAAGTGGCTTGAATATTAACAAACTAGCGTGAATATTAACAAACTGGCATGAATATTAACAAACTGGCGTGAATATTAACAAACTAGTGTGAATATTAACAAACTGGCGTGAATATTAACAAACTAGTGTGAATATTAACAAACTGGCGTGAATATTAACAAACTAGGCGTGAATATTAACAAACTGGCGTGAATATTAACAAACTGGCGTGAATATTAACAAACTGGCGTGAATATTAACAAACTGGCGTGAATATTAACAAACTGGCGTGAATATTAACAAACTGGCGTGAATATTAACAAACTGGCGTGAATATTAACAAACTGGCGTGAATATTAACAAACTGGCGTGAATATTAACAAACTGGCGTGAATATTAACAAACTGGCGTGAATATTAACAAACTGGCGTGAATATTAACAAACTAGCGTGAATATTAACAAACTGGCGTGAATATTAACAAACTGGCGTGAATATTAACAAACTATGGTGCATTTAAAAGCCTGCTCTATTATTCATTCTGTTCTGATGTCAAAAATTAAATTGAGTAAAAGTCCTACCCGCAAAACACTGCTACGCGATGGAGCAATGAAGTCAGCTCGTTTGACGAACAAACTTTATCCATGCCGTCTGAATCTTTTTGATGTTGGGGAAATAATGAACACTAACACCATCCTTCGAGGTATTGCTGCAGAACTGGGACACATCGGTTCGGCATTTTCTTAGTTGTATTCATAACTACTCTGGTCAGAAATAAGAAAGCTACTTTTTAACTCTGTGTCCGTCTCAAGATGGATCCTTGAATGACGCCGATGCCCATATATGGAGAGGGGCAGATTTCCCCGGAGCTGCTGCTAAAATCTCCTTAAAATCATGAAATAACACATTTAGTGTTATTTCTCTACAATATCAATAAAACGCTCCTGTTTTATCATTTAAGTCACTACTACATATTAATGGTGATGCAATTTGAAAACATGGTGGGTGTTGTCCTTTAATGAAAAGAAGGAAAACTTTGCTCTGAGCATTCTGCCATTTGTGTGTGACTCATTAGTCTGAGCCTTAAAGAGCAGGTGCTGATACTAAAGTGTTTTAGACAAACGATCTACACAAGTTTGAACTTCTCTTGAATCTTCATTAGACCAGTGGTTCTCAACTTGGGGTCCGCAGACCCCTGGGGTCCACAAGCCGGTGCTCGAGAGTCCGCAAAAAAAACCAATTTAATAAGCATGTAGATATTCCACAACCTGTTAAAATACCCCAAAATACAGGAAATCACATCTACTTTATTCAAAATTTTCTGGGGTAGGAACCCCAGATGCCCCACCCACCCCGGTCCGGTTCTTCCCCTTGGTCGGATCTGGGGAGTGGGCGAGTGGCTCGTTCTTTTCGGGTGGCCCTGGGGACTCTGGGCTCGGGGTTCTTCCTGGAGTCTTGGGCTTTGATCGCCCCTTCGTCTGCCTCGGGCTTTGGGGGGACGGATCTCTGATGCTTCACAGTCGCTACTAAATGTTCTATTGGAGGAACCTTATTCACTTATGCATGCTCACAACCACACACAAATGGATGCAGGGATGTATATGTAGATATATGCAGATATGTAGATGGGTATATGAATGAATATAAATGTATATGTATGTATACTGTATATATATTTGTAGGTATGGGTATGTTTATTTATAGAAATCTACTGCAAGGTCATGAAGATTATTAGTCTTTATGCATGTATGTTTCGTTGCTGTGTTCTGTCATGTGCTTTGCAGGATTGTGGACGGAGGTTAGGTGTGTTTGCCGTGTGCCCTTTTTGTGGATAATTGTTGTTTTGATGTCTTACTTTCTCTTTTCTTTCTCTCTATTTAAAAAAAAACATATTGGAGTGAGAGGATGGCTATAAGTTGTGAAGGGAGGCCATCTATAAATGGGAAAAAAAAAGAACAATTCTGGGGTAGGAACCCCAGATGCCCCACCCACCCCGGCCCACTATTTGCATTCCAGCATCGACCGGTTTACAAAATTAAGACCTTTACTGACTACTGCTGTGATGATTCTGTTCAGTTTTATGTACAGAGTTTTATGTAATAATTTGAAGAAGTTTCAATACATTTATTATGTTCATTGTGTGAATAGGTAAAGTTCTAAAGTGTTTTGATTCTGTTAATTTTCTCTGTGTAATTTTTGGAAGTTGAAATTAAACATTTTGTTAATTGTCTTGAATGAAAAAATACCTCATGTTTAAAAGTATAATCATGGTATTAACTCTATTAAAGAACAGCTCTTAAGTATTTATGTTGCACAAATATTTCCATTACATTAAAGAGACAATTTGAAGAAAATTATTTAATAAACATGAGAGTGAGAACCCCTGCATTAGACACCAGGCTCAAAAACATACAGTTAGTCTTAATAAATCAATAATTAACCAGGGAGAACATTAAAATAAATTTATGTTTATTTTCCACTCCTACAGATGACTGATGTGTATTGAAATGTGTGTGATTGCAGTTTATTGTAAAAGATGTGTTTACTGTTTTGGGGTGAGAATTTATTCAGAATTGTAGATTACAAACAAAATGTCTCAGAAACATGTTTTCTCGTCTCAGTGTGTGCGACCTCTGTTTGTAACTAATAATGTTTACAAAAAAAACCAAGGTTAAATCACGTCATCTGGAAAGAAACTGTCCCGATGACCTGATTTAACCTTTGTGATTTGTATTTATTTACCTGGACGATTGAGCTCACAAACCTAATGTTTCCCTGTGCAGGAGGAGAGCTCTTCATGCAGCTGGAGAGAGAAGGGATCTTCATGGAGGACACAGCCTGGTGAGCATGGTTGGATTCATATTGAGCTGATCTTTTAGAAGAGGTGACATCATGGCTGTTGATATCATGTGACAAGAAGGCACTTCAGGAAATAACTATTTGTTAATAAGTAATGTCCAGATCCCAGGGCATCCAGTCCACAGAGACGCCCTGGTAAACGAGTTAATGAATAAAAAAATATTGTGCAGGTTACCAGGTTATTTTTCATTAAATAACAAGTAGCTGTAAAATAAATGAATGTGATAACCTGACCTTGCTTTAAAGCTGCTATATGTAACTTTTCTAACAATATATTTTTAACATATTTCTTCACTCTGTCACTAGATTGATGTTAGAGAGGTAATCTCTGAAAAAAACTTAAAAAAAATATTGTCCCCTTGCTTCTCCAGGTGGTAAATAAGCATTTCTAAAAAGAAAAAGTGACCCGCCATTTTCCAGCCAATAAAAACAAAGTTTGTAACCAGCCAATAAAAACCGAGCTTGAATTTGAATCAGCCAATAAAAACAGAGCTTGAATTCAAATTTCAACAGACCACAAGGGGGCAGAGCCATATATGGCTCTGAGGGGGAGGGATCAGAATGCTTTGCTTGTTGAAATTTTTTCTAAGTTCTGCTGTTCTACAGAAACTGCAGACTGAACCTTTAATTAAGTCATATTGGTGTGATACTGGCTTTGTTTGTTTTTTAATTTTTTGTATTTATTCCTTTGTGTAGTTTTTACCTGGCAGAGATCTCCATGGCTCTGGGTCACCTGCACCAAAAAGGCATCATCTACAGAGACCTAAAGCCTGAGAACATTATGCTCAACAGCCAAGGTGAGTCCACACAGCTCCAACAATACCTTTATGTGAATAAAATGACACCTGGCTGCATCAGTTGATAGTTTTTATCACTTGAATCTGTGTTGTTTTGTCTTCCAGGTCATGTAAAACTGACTGACTTTGGTCTGTGTAAAGAATCCATTCATGATGGGACAGTTACACACACTTTCTGTGGAACCATTGAATACATGTACGGACACTTTCATTTATTTTCTCATCCCTCTACCTATGATCTAGTCACTCTTCTGTGTTTCTCTTGTTTTTTCCCTCACTGATATTTTTTTTAATTAATTTTTTTATTGTTACTATGTGCATAAGATTTGTGGGTTTGCTTTGTTGCAGGGCTCCAGAGATCTTGATGAGAAGTGGGCACAACAGAGCTGTGGACTGGTGGAGTCTGGGCGCTCTGATGTATGACATGCTCACAGGAGCGGTCAGTAAAATAACTTGAATAACCTTTATTCATGGGCTGGTATCAAATTTGAATCAAATTTTAGGATGTTTGAGTCACCCCCCGTTTGTCTGCTCTGATTGTAGCCACCTTTCACTGGTGAGAACCGTAAAAAGACCATTGACAAGATCTTGAAGTGCAAACTCAGCCTGCCACCCTACCTCACACAAGAAGCCAGAGATCTCCTCAAACGGGTATTTATTTACTGTTTAGTTTACAGGACTCGGTCACTTGGATCGGTCACTTGGATCCAGTTATGTGGACCCTCAACCGTTGACCTTGACAACATGGTCCTCTTTTGACCCAGTGTCCGTTAAGGACATTTCTGATCTTTTGACACACATGACAATGTCATCGAGTCCACTGGATGTTCTTCCATCATCTCTTTTTAAAGATGTTTTTGATTTTATTGGTCCCAGTGTAGTCAGCCTGATAAATTTATCTCTTAGTTCTGGATCTGTACCTCAATGTTTTAAAACTGCTGTTGTCTGTCCTCTGTTAAAAAAGCCTAACCTGGACTGCACTCTGCCTGAAAATTATAGACCCATTTCTAAACTTCCTTTATTGTCGAAAATCCTTGAGAAGGTTGTAGCTCAACAACTGAACTTTTATATTGAGGACAATGATCTTTTGGACAGTTTCCAGTCTGGTTTTCGTAGACTGCATTCCACAGAATCTGCATTACTAAAAGTTTCTAGTGATGTGTTGATGGCAGCTGATACTGGACATTACACTGTGTTTGTTGCTTTGGACTTGACTTCAGCATTTGATACTGTGGATCACACTGTTCTCATTAACAGATTATGTGACCTGTTTGGTATTTCTGGTACGGTTTTAAATTGGTTCAATTCTTATTTATCTAATAGGTCTTTTACTGTTTTCATGAACAATGTTCATTCTGACGTTTCTGATCTGCCCTATGGGGTGCCCCAGGGTTCAGTTTTGGGCCCGATCCTCTTTTTATTGTACCTACGCCCATTAGGCTTTATCTTAAATGGCTTTAGTAACGTCTCATACCATGTGTACGCTGATGACATTCAATTGTATTGTTCATTTCGACTGTCTGAATTCTATAAATTGACTGAACTCAGTAACTGCCTATCAGCCATTAAGATATGGCTTAATGATAACCACCTGCAGCTAAATGCTAACAAGACTGAAACGCTTATCGTTGCTCCGGATGATAAAATCATTGAAATTAAGAAGCATCTTGGGTTCTTAAACCTTGCGAACAAAAACAACCTCAGATATCTGGGTGTTCTCTTTGACAGCTCTCTGTCAATGGACAATCATTGCAAATTGTTAGCTCGAAACAGTTTTTATCATTTAAGGAATATTTCTAAGCTACGTGCTATTGTATCACAAAAGGAATTAGAAATGATTGTCCATGCATTTATTTCTTCTCGCCTAGACTATTGCAACGGCCTTTTAGTGGGGATTAGTAAATCCTCCATAGCTTCCCTTCAATCTGTGCAAAACGCTGCAGCCAGGCTTTTGACTAGAACCCCCAGAACAGCTCATATCACTCCGGTTCTGGCCTCTCTACACTGGCTCCCAGTTCATTTTAGGTCACATTTTAAAGTTTTATTATTAACTTTTAAAGCATTACATGGTGAGGCTCCTAAATATTTATTGGACCTTTTGAAGCCTCTTTGTCCATCTAGAACTCTGAGGTCTTCAAATAAGCTACTGCTGACAGTTCCGAGAACTCATTTTAGAACTCGTGGCGATAGAGCATTTGAAGTGGTGGCTCCGAGGCTCTGGAACGCTCTCCCTATAACAATACGCTGCTCCGAGTCAACAGCTGCATTTAAAAACAGTCTTAAGACTCATCTCTTCAGACAGGCGTTTGATTAACTTTGTACATTGTTTTTAGAGCTAGTTATGTTTTACCTTTTTGTATAGTATCTCTGTGATTTTTGTATATCTCTGTGATTTTATGATTTTATTTCTGTGATTTTATAATTTTATGATTTTATTTTTCCTCCTGTGAAGCACTTTGTGACTCTCATGTCTGGGAAATGTGCTATATAAATAAAAATTACTTACTTACTTACTTACTTACTTACTTACTTACTTACTTGGAATGAATGAATGAAGGAGTCAATTTCAGGTCTTTACATGTCAAGTCGCTTCATAAAAACGTCAAGAAAATACTGAAGCCAAAACTTATTTATGTCCAATCCACACAATTGAGAAGGCGACAAAAACACAGTCCACAAGATGGAAAAAGACCCAACACAATACAGTATATCATTTCACTGTGGAAAAATCTCACAATATGCACAAATTACTGTAATCTGTTTTCATTACAAACTTTAATCAACTTAGATTTCAAATCCTTTTTTAACCAACTAATAATTTACTAACATTTCACTTGTTACTGAGTTGATTCCATTATTTTACTACCAGAACAAAGAACAGAAGCGATATTTGGGAGAGTAACTGATGAAATGACTTTTGAGCTTCATCCACCTCCAAGAATCGAAGTAAACAGCTACTTTATAAACCTGTTTTAACATTTGAAGTCTTGAAACAGTCTTTCTAACGCGCGTTCACATTTTCTATCCTCCACTATTCACCATAAAGTTATCAAGTGTGCTACAAATATTTATTTATTTATTTTTATTTATTTATTTATTTTTATTTATTTATTTATTTTTATTTATTAAAATTCATTCATTTCATTAAAACAAAGTCAACAACTCAATAAAATGAAAAAACATACAATCAAAATAAAATGAAAGGCAGCAGATGAAGAATAATCTTATAATCTCTGCCCCTTTTTTACCCAAATAAACTCACAACAATGATTTATCAAAGAACAAAATTAATTGCATCACCAAATGTAAGATTACATCAACTTAAACAACTCAAATAAATTCTTATGTTATTTTTCATATTCCTTCAAAAAAATCACTTTTAGCAATCTCTTAAATGTATAACGAGATCTGGCTGTTTTAACATTTTCTTCTAAACCGTTCCACAAACTTATTCCTTGAATTATGGTACACCGTTCCTTAAAAAACGCCCTTCCCTGTTCATTGTTTAAACAGTCACATATGATGAAGTTCTAATTAATATTGACAGCAGCAGTGTTGTTTTTTTCTTCTTCTTTGTAGAGAAGTAAAGATTTCAGACCAACAATACATTTAATGATGTATTTTACCTCTACGTTAGATTTATTGTTCTGGATAAAGTTTTACAAGGCAATAGCCAATACTAGTTTATCTGAACGTTAGCTTGCTAACTTGAGAGACACGTAGCTAATGACAAGCAGGCTGGAGGATTGAAGAGCATTTATTGATTTTAATTTTTTTTTATTTTACAGATGAGTTCCAATAAACTTACCAGGCTCTGTTTAGCCAAATACTGTACTTTACACAGTATTGTTCCCTGCTTCATCTGTGCTGAAAGTGAAAGTAAAGCGGCTAACTTGAAAGTAGTCTGCACATGCCCTCTGCTGGATACATTGTACAATTATGTATTTTGCATGTAAGGACACGGCTTGTTCCCGTTGCATAATGGGCCGATTATCACCGATACTAGGGTGTAACGATACATAAAACTCTCGAGACGAGACGAGACAAATTACAGAGTTTGCGAGAACGAGATGAGATTTTTGCATCGTGCTAGTGTTAGCAGCGGTGTATGGTAAAAATTTCTTGCAGTGCTTACATATTGTCCGTGTCTTGTTTGTTGCTCTTTCGCCATTTATCGTTTCTATTGGAAATCCAAAATGCTGCCAAACAAATGATTTAAAAGTAGTTGGGGCGTCTTCTATAGCAACTTCATCCGGCGAAGCCATGCTGTCCGTGACGCTGACTTGCTAGGGGCTCTGCTAGCATTAGCGAGACAACGTTACCTCTCAACGAGAGATATCGCGGGAGTTTAATATCACGAGATTTCGTACAACGAGATCTCGTTACACCCCTAACCGATACCAATTAGGGATGGGGCCAATCCGATCCGGTATCGTACCGGCCTCTGATACCAGCATAATTTACGCATCGGATTTTTCCGATCCATGATGCATGTCTGTGTCTACTGAAACTTCTTCTCATGTGATTCCCTGCCAGCTTAATAAAGTCCAGTTGATCTTGTATTGAACGCCTTTTTTGACCCCTGCCAGCTGTTCTGCATGTTGGCTTCAAACTATGGAATGGATTTCCTGAATGGAGGCGTGTCTCATGAACCTGCCTCACTTTCAGGAAATCCATTTCATAGTTTGCAGCCAGCTACAGCATGAGTGAGCAGTGCTGTAGCTAACAGCTAGCCAACTTTTCATTGTAACATTCGCTGTGTGGAAGTATTTTACACTAAACACCACAAGACGGCAACGTGCAATGTCTGCAGAGCCATAGCGCCACATTAGACCGCGGTCAAGTTAGTTTTACGTTGGACATTCGAGCTCCAGGGCTTCAGCGGGACGCCACTCTCGCTGAACCGAAACACAGGCATCCCGACCAGTCCAGCCGCGTCCAATCTGACCAGCTCAGTCTGCCCGTCTCATAGAAGGGACAGGCTGAGAGCGCCTGACTGAAATCAGAGCGCCCGCCCCAGATTGAACAAGAAAAACACACCGCTGAAGCCACGGAGCTCAAATGTTTACCGAGAAGTTGCTAAACTTCATCATAATTAATGACCAACAGCTATCAGCTGTAGAAAATGAAGGATTGCACAGCTTGATCTTGTAGCAAAGATATAGTTTTACCCTCCAGGAGATATTTAACAGTACAACAGTAGACAATCATAAAAAAGCATATTAATTGAAAAATACAAGAAAATTATATACAGTATATAAAAAAAGAAACACAAACAGCTACATTATAAAGTGATGTAAAATACTAAAATCAGGAAGATGTGTTGGTTTATGCCATGAACTTAGCAGATGTAAAGCTATTTAATATTTTATTTAAATTTGTTTATTCGTTCATTTAAAATAGACAAATAAAAGAAATTCATCATAAAGAAAACATTGAATGAAAAGAGTGCAGAAAGAAGAAAAATTCTTATCTCCCCCTTAGTNGAAATGCTGCACTCGTCTGAGTCGACATGCTCCGCCATTATTAATTACATGCGCGTTGAGCAGCGGCTCCCCACGTGTACGTCAAATGACGGTTTTGCGGAATGCACGGAATTTTAGGGGCGTGTCCCAGAGAAATGACTACCATAACTTGGAATAAAAATTTAATATATTTATAATTTATTATGCAAAAACGACCAGAGCTCAATGATATAAGATATATATGTTCTGACAAATATTCAAATTTACAAAATCATGTCACAATCCCTTTAAATTAATCACTTTTATATCCACTTTAAAGCTAGGAATTTAAAAAAAAGTTTAGTGTTAGTAGGATTTAATTGTAACTTTGAAACTTATCCAACATTAATAAAACTTACTTCAATTTGCCTTTTTGGACATGCATGCATACATGTGTGTACACATTGTACTTGAGAGGAGATTATTACAGCCTCATATAAAATTGATGTGGTGGCCATCTTGAATAGGGTTGACTTAAAAAGTACCGGTAAGTCATTTATAGATGTACATTCAGTGATTACTTTTGAGTTTTTCAGTAAAATCTATGCAGTAGCTCACAGGTGTCCCAAAGGTGTACATTTGTGGCCCTTGGAGTTAGGGGTTGAACGAGTACATAATTTTTAAACTCGACATTAACATAATGAAGCTCGAGTAGAACTCGAGTAGTTGATGATGTCATAGGATCTTAAGATGCAAAAAAAAAAATTTAAATAAATAAAAACGCAATAAAATACGTCATTTAATATTTACAACCAAAAAAAGACCAACAAAACATTGGGAGTGTACATTATGCTGGACTACCATTTATCATACTGCAGATAAGTCACAGGAAAACCAGAACTATTAGTTATTATTATTAAGCTTTAAAAGTGAAAGAAACGTGCGGCACGTCAAAAACAAAACTTAAAAACAGTGGGGCAGTCGACCACCTTGCACCGCCCGCGGTGCTGTGCATTAGGTTTAGTTTTAGAGATAATTATGTTTATAGTTTTTTTTTTTATAGGTTTAGAGATTCTTATTTTTTGCTTTTTGTTTGTGAAACATGGTCAGTGGACGCTGGTTCTGGTTCGGTCGATTGGACCCGGTGTTACACTATACAGTATTCTGTGACCTGCAACAGCTGCAACACTGCCCCCTATGGTCACATTATGGTCACAGAATTCTGTGTAACACCGGTTCGCAACGCGCTCCAAACAGGAAGTTGATTCATTTTCTGTTCTGTAACTGTAACGTGATGACGTCACTACAAATACGCGATGTGAAATTAAAAAAACTATAGATGTCCTAGGAATCGATGTGTAGATTACTCGAGTAGTCTGTTAAAGCCCTACTTGGAGTGATTTTGTGCGGCCCATAACAGCAGTTTAAGAACTGTATCATTTTGGTTTAAGAGGTTTATGCAGACTTTCTGCAAATTATTTGGTAATCCTTTTTTATGTAAAGTTTATGTTTAACAGCAAAGCTGATGAAAAACAATCTTCTCAAAATGAGCAATAATAAACAAAATACAAACCTTTGACTATAATTATTTTTTTTTCACTTCATGGTTCAAAGCACCTACAACTTTTACTGATTTCGACAGAAAGGAGACTTGGAAAAAGATTCATAAAACTTGACTAAATATTACAGTTGATAAAATAATCGAGGGAAACTGGACATTTTTTAATGAATATGACGTGGTGTCATCTACATACGAGTTGATCAACTTTATCAAACCTATAAATCTGTTGTAGCGACTGACAGCTGGATGATTTTTCAGAACTTTAATCAGCCTTTTGGGCCGTCCATGATCCAAACAGCTGATCAACCGTAAGGACACTTACTCAAATTACGCTTTTGTTGCTGGGAACAGACTAAAATGAACTTTCCATACACAAGTAAACAACAAACAAATGTCCAAAAAAATCAAATCCTTTTTAATAAAAAATAGAAGTTTAGAGTTTATGAGGCTTTTAATGTTTTGTATCTACAACAATTTCTCTACCAAAATTAGTAAACTTTTGTCCTTTCTCTAAAATATTGTTCACATTAAGAGTTAAATTCACATTTTTGTGGCTCACGAGTCCTTTCATCTGGATAGTTTTGTCCCTCATATGAAAACGTTTGGACACCCCTGCGAGTAGCTCATAAGCTATATTGCTAAGAAAAGTGAACACACACACACACAGACAAAAACTTTATAGGCAACCTTTTGGAAGCAGTCCATAATATGTTGGGTCCTAGTATTCAACTTTGTGGAACACCACAGGTTAATTTTCTACAGTGCAATTCAATGGTTCTTGCATATTTTTCAGTTGCTAAAGAGAAACGCCTCATCACGGCTGGGAGCAGGACCAGGAGATGCTGCAGAAGTGCAGGTGAGAAAAAGCAGACTAGAAAATAGGAAATTAAAAAACATCAACTCTTTCACTAAGCAGTGCAGTCTAAATATCAGAAACCAACAAAGTCCTGAAATATTTCTGGACAAGTTGTAGTATCACTAAAAATATATTTACAATGCATACTAATAGGCTTGTCACGATAACAAATTTTGTTGGGCGATTAATTGTCTCAGAAATTATTGCGATAAACAATAATATTTTTTGAAATTTGACAATAATTATTAATTATTCATTCATTCATTCATTCATTCAACCTTTATTTAGACAGGCTAGCCTCGTTGAGTCACGGGGACTCATTTACAAGAGGGACCTGTCTCACTCACACCAAACAACCATCCACTCTCACACTCACACCTAGGGTCAATTTAGAGTCACCAATCAGCCTAACAAGCATGTTTTTTGGTCTGTGGGAGGAAACCGGAGTACCCGGAGGAAACCCACGCATGCACGGGGAGAACATGCAAACTCCACCCAGAAAGGCCCCGGACCGGGATTTGAACCGGCAACCTTCTCGCTGAGAGGCAGCAGCTCTACCAGTTGTGCCACCGTGCTGCCCATTGTCAAATTTAAGAAGAAATTTTGGTAAATTTTTGTGTGTAGTAACTTTTTTCAACCATCGGATGGCTGTCCAAGACTTTTTGAGCCAAAGGATGGATAGTGAGGGAGCGAGCAGCATGTCGCTTAAGAAAAATGGGAGGGAGACCCCTGGACGTGACATGGGCTGTCTCTCTTTGGTTCTCAAAATGGCGGATGCTCGATGTGGTTTGAGCTCTTTAGCATAGCATTTGTCACACAAAGCTTTTAATTAAAAATCAGTAAACAAGTTCTCAGCTTCTTTTTGCAGAGAAAAACAACTTTTTACACGAAGGCACAGTTTTCAACTGTGAATTTTGACTTTGACAAGACAGAGGTTTTTTCCTGATGTCGGCCTGTTAGCTTAGCTCGTAGCTTAGCTTCTCAGCTTAGCTGCTTTTAACGATCCAAAAACGCGATTTTGGATCGTTAAAATGGATTTTAAAGAGAAAGGCAGGGGGTTGGTGAAGAGCACCGGAGTTGAATCTTTTGTCATCCAGTGTCTTCAGTAGAAAGAGAGAGACATGAAGAAACGATAAAGCTGATAAATGAAAATTAGGTTGATAAATTTCATTTATTATGCGATTAATTGATTTATTGTTTATCGCCACAGGCCTATGTACTGAATAGGAATTGTAAATGTTTTCAGAGAATTATTTAGGTGCGTCTTTGTGGCTCTTCTTCTTTCAGCTTTTCCCTCTTCAGGGGTCGCCACAGCGAGTCATCCTCCTCCACCTCACTCTGTCCTCTGCATCCTCTGTCCTCACTCCAACTACCTCCATGTCCTCTCTAACTGCATCCATATATCTCCTCTTTGTCTTTTTCCTGGCAGCTGCATTTCTAACATCCTTCTACCAATATACCCACTGTCCCTCCTCTGGACATGTCCAAACCATCTCAGTCTGGCCTCCCTAACTTTATCTCCCAGTTGTTCAACATGTGCTGTACCTCTGATGATCTCATTCCTGATCTTATCCATCCTTGTCACTCCTAAGGAGAACCTCAGCATCTTCATTTCTGCTACTTCCAGTTCTTTCTCCTGTCTTTTTGTCAATGACACTGTCTCCAGACCATACAATATAGCTGGTCTCACCACTGTCTTGTAAACTTTTCCTTTGACCTTTTTGTCACAAATCACTCCTGATACTTTTCTCCATCCACTCCATCCTGCCTGGACTCTCTTTTTCACTTCTTTCCTACATTCCCCATTTTCCTGGACAGTGGACCCCAAGTACTTGAAGTCCTGCACCTTTGTGACCTCTGCTCCTTGTAGCCTCACTGTTCCACCAGCCTCCCTCTCATTCACACACATGTACTCTGTCTTACTACGGCTGACTTTCATTCCTCTTCTTTCAAGTGAATACCTCCACCTCTCCAAGTTCTCTTCCACCTGTTCCCTGTTCTCACCACAGATCACAATGTCATCTGCAAACATCATAGTCCATGGGGATTCCTGCCTGACCTCATCTGTTAGTCGGTCCATCACCAGAGCAAACAAGAAGGGGCTCAGAGCCGATCCTTGATGCAATCCCACCTCCACCTTGAAGCTATCTGTCACTCCTACAGCACATCTCACCACTGTCCTGCTGTCCTCATACATGTCCTGTACCAGTCTAACATACTTTTCTGCCACTCCAGATTTCCTCATGCAATACCACACCTCCTCTCTTGGCACCCTGTCATATGCTTTTTCTAAATCCACAAAGACACAATGGAGTTCTTTCTGACCCTCTCTGTACTTCTCTATCAACATCCTCAAAGCAAAGATGGCATCTGTGGTGCTCTTTCTTTACATGAAACCATACTGCTGCTCACAGATAGTCACCTCTTGTCTAAGTCTTGCTTGCACAACTCTCTCCCAGATCTTCATCGTGTGACTCATCAACTTAAAGCCCCACTGACATGATTTTTTAATTTTCATAAAATTGCTCAAAATATATATCTTTTATCATTTAAATATGTTCATTTTTGCAAACAAAATGATAAATCACTTTAATTTTGCTTTAAAAGTGATTTTGAACTTCAAGCCGTGTTTAATCATGGGAAATCCGATTACACACGAACGCACCATCTGTGACGTAACACCGGGCAGAGCTCTGGGCTTGTCACAGTGCGCGGGTATGAGCAGCTCGACATGAAGGTAAGTCTGATACAGCATCAGACCTAAATTAGATCCTGTTGTTTCTTGTTCCATCACCCAAACTATTTTCTGCTTCCCAAAATGAAGACAAATAGCTCAAATCTTCACATAGATTGATAAATTCATCTGGTTTTAAATTGTCCGCTATTAAAGAGACCAGAGCCCTCTGCCTCTCACTACGTCACAGATGGTGCGTTCGCGTGTAATCGGATTTCCCATGATTAAACACGGCTTGAAGTTCAAAATCACTTTTAAAGCAAAATTAAAGTGATTTATCATTTTGTTTGCAAAAACGAACATATTTAAATGATAAAATATATATATTTTGAGCAATTTTATGAATACGGTAGTAAAAAAATCATGTCAGTGGACCTTTAATTCCTCTGTAATTGCTACAACTCTGTACATCACCCTTGTTCTGAATGAAAAGTGCATTATGAATTGAATTTATTATTATTATTATTATTGTTCTAAAAATGGGCACCAGCACACTTCTTCTCCATTCTTCAGGCATTTTCTCACCCTCAAATATTCCATTAAATATTTGAGTCAAAAACCTCACTGCCATCTCTCCAAGACATTTCCAAACCTCCACTGGTATGTCATCAGGTCCTACTGCCTTCCCCTTCTTCATTCTTTTCAGAGCTTTCTGGACTTCACCCTCACTAATCTTTCCCACTTCCTGGTTCACAGTGTCTATGACCTCCACTCTTCTTTCTCTTTCATTCTCTTCATTCATTAGCTCCTCAAAGTACTCCTTCCATCTTCCTGTCACACGCTCCTCACTTGTTAGAACATTATCATTCCTGTCTTTAACAAGCCTAACCTGCTGCCACTGTCTCTGTGGCTCCAGAGCACAAATACATTCAGACACTTGTATGGGGCTGACGCTCGCTTAAGTTTAAGTTTAGCTTGGACTGTGAAACAGACTCGAGTCGAGGCAGAGTTAGTACTAGAAACCTTTCCAACAAACTAATTTATGCTGAAATGTGTGCATCTAATTCTGGTTTTGGTGTCCGATAGGCTCATCCTTTCTTTCGACACATCAACTGGGAAGATTTGCTGGCTCGGAAAGTGGAGCCCCCCTTCAAGCCCATCCTGGTGAGTATAACTGTTGGATAAATAAAGATCCTGTTTTTATCTACTTACAAAAACAGACACAAAGAGAGAAGATGTTTTAAAGAAGTATACTGTACTTGTAAAGGCAGATCGGTCACAACACAGGCTTTCACAGATGTACAAAGTTACATTTAGAGCCTCGTCAGTGAGAATCTGCACCGGACAGTGAAGCAGGAAGTGTTTTTAAGCTCATCAGCATGGTGACCTCGCCTCTTAGACTCGGAGACATCAGGTGCCTGCAGGCTTTTCTCAGAGAGAACGACTCTGGCCGCACACAGTAACTTTAACTCAGCAGTGATAAACATCCATAAACCTTTACTTAAATTCCCCTGGCTATAACCAAGTGCGTACTTTAAGGCTCTCTGAACAATACACCTGTTATTTTTTAGGACAGAAATTTGAGAAATGTTTTTAAAAACAATGCTACGGTAAGTCATGCAGCTCACGTTTCAAGAAAGGAACCGGATCTTCTCCTATTTCTCCAGACAGCTGAAACTTTAGCTCATGTTGTTGTAACTCATCCCCACGCGTTTCTTGTCTTGTGTGTTTGCAGCAATCAGCGGATGACGTGAGCCAGTTTGACTCGAAGTTCACGAGTCAGACGCCAGTGGACAGCCCCGACGATTCCACCCTCAGCGAGAGTGCAAATCAAGTCTTTCTGGTACCTGTTCATACCCCGACCTGCTTTCCTAATGTGACGATTTCCATCAAGTCAATTTAGGGTTTTGCAGTAAAATAAATATCTGTTTAGTGTCAATCCTTCTCAGTGTCAGTGAGGGTTGCTGGGTCTCAGGCATCATATTCAGTATTGCTAATTTTGTCAGATCTGTGCTCAGTTAGTGAAAGATGACTTTATAAGACGGTTATTTTATCTTTTTATTATTAGGGCTTTACGTACGTTGCTCCGTCAGTCCTGGATAACATCAAAGAGAGGTTCTCATTCGAGCCAAAAGTCCGCTCCCCCCGGAGGATCATGGACAGCCCAAGAACACTTCTGAGGTGTGTTTGTTCATCCGCAGCAACTTTCTCTGAAACACGACAAACTTCATTACAGATTGGCATTTTGAGCAAAAACACTTTTTTAATTTGTCAGAAAGTTTTGTATATACTGTATTTGAACTCAGACCACACCACTGTCCCAGTCCCCTGCTGAACTACCACTCCAAACATAAAACCTAATTGCAGTAATTCTTCTCACTACACAGCCTTGTTTTTAACTCACGTGAGAATAATGAATATAGCCAAGTGTCAGCACAACAACAAACTATTTAAAGCAGTGAAAGCCATCTTAACGAATGCTAAAGGCTCAGCAGCCACTTTATGATTTTGAACCATGGCCTGTTTTACGGTAAAGGGCAGATGCTCGACAGTAAAACTGAGCTCACCACTCACTATAGTTGCCACTTTATTATCCTTTCAAAATAAACTTTGGTAAAAGAAAGGGTCTAGGTTGCTCAAAGTTCTTTTTTCCTTTTTTGGGGAATAAATGTTGACAAACACCACCTGTAAATGTACTGTTGAGCAATTTAAGATGCCACCACCCGGTGCCGTGTACTGCATTTTCCATCATACAAGTCGCTCCACCCTATAAGTCGCATCAGTCCAAATATGTCTAATAAAGTGGAAAAATACATAAATACATAGCCGTATATGTTGCATCTATTATGTGTCACTGCTGACAACTCGGAAATATGGTGTGCCAAAAATCGATTGGCTGCCGAATGGTGGCTGCTGGGCATGCATGGGAGGACTTTAACAAGAATTTAACATACCGGTAATTAACACTTAAAAACAATTATTTGTTTGCTCTACATTACAGCGAAGGTGTGTCTCAGTTGAACTTTTACTTAATGAATGCACTTCAATGGTCAAATCAGCTGGATTTTGCTGGGTCGATACAGTGAAATCAGTCTGATTTGACAGCTGCTCCAGGCGAACTGGACAAAGGTGGCAGGCTATGGCAAGCCACTTGTGTCATTAATAGCCACTTTTACCTATTACATGACACAACAGCATGACATACTACTCGAATGCCGTAGCGGCTGAAAATGGTAGTGTTCAATATTTTCAGTCAGAATGAATGAAAACGGTCATATCTCAGCCAAAAATTGGTTTATAAATACAGGTATGGGGGGAAATCTATAAATATGTCGCTTTGGCTCATAAGTCGCAGGCCATGTAAATTATGCAAAAAACTACAACTTATAGGCCGAAAAATAACTAACTGGGACCCTATGTACATAGTTTCGTTGTACCACATGTGATGCGAATGACAAAGACACCTTGAAAAATAGGGCGTCTATAAAAAGGCAGCTGCGTAAATTCACTCATTTAACTCGACTGTCCAGGCCTAATCTGGACGCTGCCACAGATCTGTATCAAACTGACTCATACAAACCCTGATCCTTCTATCATATTCTCTCCTTTGTCCTCTCAGCCCATGCTGGGCCCGTAGCCCTCTCCTCCCCGGCTTAGGACCAAGTGTCCTCACGTCTCCTCATGAGCAGGCCATGGACGTGTCCTCAGTGGAGCAGATGGACATGACGAGCAGCTCCGAGGCCTCAGCACCTCTCCCTATCCGACAACCAGCCGGGATCAACCAGATGAAGCAGCAAGCCTACCCAGTCGTGGCCAAACGGCCTGAGCATCTACGTATGAACCTATGACCCCCCCACTTTTTAAACAGGAAACAAAGAAATCAGTATGGATGCTCAAGACAATGAAAATCCAAACATGGCACACTACATGTCCCGTCACAGGCTGGAGTTGGTGCGTGCGTCTGGCACTGCGGCATGCTTCAGTTAAGTGCTTGAGATGACGTCGTCGCCTCACAGCTTCTCCTCGGACACTTCAGGTCTGTCGGCCTCTGACTTCTCATGTTCTGAGACATTAAAGGAAACGAATCAGAGGCGATTATTTATCATGTGGTAAGCTTTGAACTGAAACTAAGGCAGTTCTGTGTACTCCAAGATGTCCGAAGTGCTTTGGAGTGTTTCAGTGAACGCCACTGAAAAGAATCTACTGGAAAGATGGTGAAATCCTTCCTGGCTCCAGTTGAATCAGTGAATTGGGATTGAGACGAGCAGTCAGGCTCTGTCATTGATTGGTAGAGCTCTGTGTCCTAGAGAGACGTTGCATTAAATGTGATGCATCTGGTGAGTTGGAGAGCCTGAATTAAATAAGAAAACGAGTTTGTCTTTGTCCTTTTCTTCCATCAGTGGTGTTGTGACTGACTTGTTTGATCCTTTGGGTGCACCTCACTCTGCATCTGTTGACGTCTCCTTCAGTCAGAATTCATCTTATTGCAACGTCATCCAGCTGAGCTGCTCATTTTAGCTGATTTCCCTCATCTGGCTGGATTTCAGCAGTTCAGGACCTCAGGCGTGGATTCATTTCTGATGGTTGATCTGGTCACGGTCTGCAGCTGGACGGGGGTTAGGAGGTCAATGCTTCAAAGTCTTGGAGCAGCAGTCACAGCCTCCTGCGTCAGCATCAACTTGTTTTCCTTCTGGATGCTCTCCTCTGCAGGAATCAGCACGGAGAGCAAACTTGCATGGGCAGATTTGGGCCATTGTTTGTTGCGGATGCTCTTCCTGACACAGCCCGGGCTTGAACCGGCATCCTCAGGACCACACGACCGTGGCACTGACCACAGAGTTACCCCAGCCTCCGTCAGCCTCAACTTGTTTATGAAACTAATTTTCAAACTCATGAAATGCAAAGTTATGAATAAAACATTTAAAAAGAAATCTTGTGATGTCGTTTGTGTACAATAAACTTAACATTTCAGAAAAAACCGAGACCTTGCATGTGCATGTTTTTAATTACAAAATGATATTCCAGAGTAATCGCACCATCCTTTACTTTAAACAACTTTATTATTACAGTCATTGTAAACAAAATGTGTGCAAATTAAAAAATTGAATAAAAGTAGATTTTCAGCCGTCATTCTCAAAGACGTTTACCTCCACCAGTCTACCAATGTTTGTCCAAATAAACCAAATTAAAAAAGTACTGTAATGGTGAAAGTAGATGTCAGGATACAGCCTCGTCAGCTGGGAGCCAAGTTCAACCTCCAGCATGAAGAGCATCCGTGTTTTAAAGCAGAACAAGATCATTCCAAATTATACAAGATAAAATAATTATGTGGTTGTCATAGTTGGATTTGGTGCTGTAACAAAAGAATATAAATATTTGTTTGAAATCTGAAGTTTGTTGGCAATAAATCACATTTTATGAGAGGCAACAGAAGAATTAAACCTCTAAATCCACTTTCTATATCTGCAGTGTGTATGTATGTATATATATATATAAAGACAAATGGAGTATATAAACGATACAGAATAAATTTAGTCCATGTATCTTGATCATCAGTATTTGCAGCTGTGATTTCTTCCTCAGTGGTCCACGTAATTCAGATCCTTTAAAGTGGCGTTCTGTGGAAATGTTATGGAGCAACAGGTAGTTCTGTAAAGTTAAATCCTGACTGGCCTGATGAGCTAATGGCTAGTCAGAGCGGAGTTGAGAATAAAGTGGAATGCTGCCGCCTTAAAACTCCAATCTCAATTTTGTAGTTGTTCTTTAGAACATGATATACCTTAATATTATTTAGTTTACATCCTTTTTTAACACAAAAATTATGGCCATTCACAAGCTGTAGCAGCTAGCTGTAACACTAACAAACAGATTATATTCCTGCTGGAATAACGTGAAATTTATGACAATGTACAGGTTTAAAATGGTATTTGAGACCATAGTTTCCGATTACGATGAGTAAAATTCAGGCTGGTATCAGCGATACCGATATTGGTGCAAATACAGTACACCTAATGTGTCTGTAAAAAAAAAGCTGTGTACAGTATTTGAAATCAAAACTTCATAAAGAATACAAGACAAGTAGTTTATTTTAAACGCGGGGTATGATGAGGTAGTGGCCTCATTTACAATATAGCTGCAGCATGC
>JBBPBX010014140.1:7126-21399 GCA_038048925.1 Garcialebias charrua
CGTTTCTGCTAAAAAGAAACTGTCCAGATGAACTGATTGAGAATGAGCGGATTTGATACCTGGACTATTGAGAATTAACTTTCTTGACCTAAGAACCGTTCGCAGCTCGATCCGTTCGTAGGTAGGGGGTGAAAATTATATTTAAAAAAAAAAATTATTCATTCATTCATTCATTCAACCCTTATTTATCATGCTAACGGAGCGTGCGCACATTTAATCATGTACAGTAGTGTACTGTAATGTTAAACATTGCTATTCACATTTACAGAATAAATAAAAATATATTTTCTTACTTTGAGATGGTCAAAGCCGACATCTTAGGTTGCCATGCGTTGATTGTTTTCGGGCCGAGCAGCGCGGGCCACCGCAGCTGCTCCAGGCCTGTGTTAGCTAGCTGGCTAGCTTCTGCTAGCCAAGCCATGAGCTAGTGTTGGAGCGGCGGCGCGATCAATCTGCAGCTCCTGCTCCAGCCGCTGCTCCAGCCTGAGACGTCCACAGAGCTATTCCAGCTAGTAATTAATCCACATGATGCGATCCTGGTCACCAGTGTTCAAAAGGCCGGCTCCCGTGTTAGCTCCAGTGTTAGCTCTGGAGCTAGCCAGGCCGGAGGTGTAGCCAGGCCGGCTGGAGGTGTTCGCACGGCGGCCTGGCACGATCGGCGATAAATCCGCTCCTGCCTGAGACATCCACAAAGTTCACAGAGACGTTTCCAGCTAGTAATTAATCCATATGAAGCCATCCTGGTCACCAGTCTTCGTCCAGCTCTCGGCAGCTAACCTAAGATGGCGTCCGGTCCGGTGTTCTACATTAATTTGTGACCGGAGACCCCAGTGACTGAACCTTAAATAGCGTCCGGTGTTCTACATTAATTTGTGACCGTGTAAACTGAAGACCTACTTCCTGTTTCCCAAAATTGCTCAAAAATTGCTCAAAAATGATCAGAAATGATCTTTTTTATCATAATTATTATTTATAAAGCCTTTAAAACAACCAGAGCTGCAACAAAGTGATGTACACATGAAATTAAGAACATTTAAACACAAAAAAAAAAAAATATATATATATATATTTTTTTTTAATTCATATTTTTATTAAATATGATATGTTCGTAAGTCCCGTGGTTCGCAGGTCGATGGGGTCGTAGGTCGGGGGTTACCTGTATATATATATATATATATATATATATATATATATGTATATATATATATATATATATATATATATATATATATATATATATGTACTTTATGTACTCCTTATCGCTCCACAACTGAAGATAAGTCATTGTAATTTTATATCTGGTGATTGATTTCTGAGAGATTTATTCAAATCTCTAAATGAAATTCAGTTCAATGCAATTCATTTCAGTTTATTCATATAGCGCCAAGTTGCAGCAGAAGTCATCTCAGGGCACTGAACAGAAACATTCATATTTAAAAACAATAATTTAACGTTATTTATCTGAGGAGCAGACTGCTTTTAATTTAACTCCATCACAGAACTCTCATCTTGAGCAAGCACGAAGGTGACAGTGGAAAGGAAAATCTCCCCCGTGAAGAAGAAACTTTTAGCAGAACCAGGCTCAGGACAAGCGGACATCTGCTTCGACCGGCTGGGTTTGGTAGGAACAGATACACAATGGCAGGTCAAGAATCACATGTTAAGATAGAAATAGTATCAAATGAAAACTATTCAATTTTAACAATTCATTTAAGGAAATGAGGTCAATTTGTCCTCCAGTAGTCTAAACCTATAGCAGTATACTAAGCCAACTCTAACTATAGGTTTTATCAAAAAGGAAAGTCTTAAAACTGGACAATGTGTCAGCCTCACAGAGAGAAACTGGAAGTTTGTTCCACAAGAGAGGAGCCTGAGAACTGGAAGATATTCCTCCCATTCTGCTTTTGGAAATTCTAGGAACCACAAGTAAACCTGCAGTCTGAGAGTAAAGTGCTCTGTTGGCAAAATATGTGCCAATAAGATTTGTGCTATAAGATGGAGCTAGGTTGTTGAGGGCTTTGTAGGTTAGAAATAGGCATTTGAATTCAATTCTTGATTTGACAGAGAGCCAGTGGAGAGAAGCAAAAACTGGAGAAATATGATAATCCTACTAACTCCAGTTAAGACTCATGAGATATTTGGTTAACACAGACCAACAAACATGCACATAAACAGAGACCCATTCAGGCAGTTACGGGATTGCCCACGTTTATTCATGGTGGACAATAAAGAGATTCAAAAATGTCCACAAGCAAAAACAAACCTTACACAATGTTGTTTATTCATTCAAAATGTAATTTTTAATACGTGCAAAACTCCCATCTTGAATTCAGAGCAGCACCGGCTCTGGACTGAGGTCAGCGATGCCGTGGGCCAGTTGCATTAAAACAATGTAATGTGAGCCGGCTTTACAGATGCTTGACTTTGAATCCCATTACATTTGAGGTCACTGAGCAACAATCTATCTGCACTATGGAATAAAAGCCTTTGCGGAGCTGCAAGGTTCGTACATCACTGAGCCAAAACCACAAGTGAATCTATCAAACTGTGCCCTTTGTCTCTGCACTGCAGCAAAACCTCTTCAGATTTTTGCTTTAACAGATTAAAATAGTCAATTAGAGGGTCTTATTAAGCAGTTTGTCTTTATCTGCATGTCTGTTAGCAAAATATTTAATGAACCACTGGATGGATTTTAATGAAATTTTCTAAAAAAAACAATCTTTGGAAGTTCTGTATGCCTGCATCCAAATAACCTAAATCAAGATGCTTGCCACAGCCAACTGACCTTAAAAACACAGATAAAGTTCTAATTCGGTCATTTTTACAGATGTTAAGTTACAATTGATGTGGTAGTAGCTGACTGTCCTTCTCTCAAGGTGACATCTTGTGTGAGAATGAGCATATTGTTATATTAATGGTTTGCAAGTAATGCCAGGCCTTCAAGTTAAGGTAGAAAATACAACACATTTTTAAAAACTAAAATTTTGTGGGGATGAAATTCATTTGAAATGCACTTAAATTAGTTGGATGTATTTTGGGCATTATGTTATTATTTTAACCAGACCTGTTTTCCTGTTATGTTTTGTGAGCTCATTTTTGTTGTAAACTGACGCTGCAACAAACTGAAAAGTTCTGAGTATGGCGATGCCAACAGTTGTTTTTATGAACAGAGAAATAAACAGAATGTAATATACTGTACTCTGACCTAATAGCTGCCGATTTCAATAAATCAGTACCCGCAGATAAATCATGTTTCCAGGCCTTAAAAACAAACTGTTTCCTTCATATTAAAGAGTCAAACTGAGCACAATAATAATGCTGCATGCATTATAAATGGTCTCCCAATCTCAAGCCAATAAAGTAGAAACAAGTTCATTTATTATTGTGTTATTTTAGAAATGCCACCAGTCTGTTCTAAATTTCAGGTCACAGCGTGAAGCTGGAGGGATGAAATATTTAGCAGGCCTTCTTTAGCTATTACCCTGCGTCCCATTACTTATTCATCCTGGCCTAAAATGTCTCCATGAATTTAGAATATGCACAGAGGATAACTACCTCCCGAATGGCCAAAACATCCTGTTTAGTGGGTTAGAGAAGGTTTTTCTTTTTCTGTGTTCACCAGAGACAGAGTTGGACTATTATTTACCAATCTCTATGATTCATAAAGAAGATCTCGGTCAGAAATGATTATCTGGTGTCCTCTTCGGCAAGATATTTGAGAGAATGTATGGTAAAGGTACAGCCAATATCTCAGGGGTGTCAAACTCAAAAAGGAGGCCAAAATTAAAAATGATTCAAACCAAGGACCAGTTTCTGTCAATGCATAACGTCAAGTCAGATAGCTGACATCTTTTCTTGATCGCAGGTTCCTCACTTTGATTGGTCTCATGTTCTCTGTTGCTCTTTCCACATCAAAATAAAAGCTTAAACAAAACAATTTTTTTCTTGGCTTTAAAGGTGGTAAACTGTCCAGATGACCTGAATGAAAATTGTTGGATTTCATACCTGGATTACTGAGCATGGACTTTGGTGTTTTGAACCAGTTTGACATAACTGACGTCTGACGATGAGGGAGAGGTCGTGTCCCAGAGACCATCTTAGAACAAACATAACTGTATATCTTTTTTTTTTTTTGCAAGGGGGGGAGGGTCCAATTAGGAGTAGGCTGTTAGGAGAGAAGAAGTTTTATTTGGTGTTTCCTCAGACTGATGAAGCCTTCTGGATGGAAGGCGAAACGTCTCAGCACCAAAAAGAAAAGAAAAAAAACGTCCAGATGACCTGGATTATTGAACATGGACTTTGGTGGCAAACTGTTGTTAGAAGTCTACACTATGTTTTATTTTGGGCGGCATGGTGGCACAGTTGGTAGAGCTGCTGAGAAGGTTGCAGGTTCAAATCCCAGCCCAGAACCCTGCTGGGTGGATTTCAAGATTCATGCTCAATAATCCAGGTAAAAACAAACAACAATGTTCAGTCAGGTCATCTGGACAGTTTCTTTCTTTATTTATTTTTGAGACGTTTCGCCCTCCATCCAAAGGGCGTCATCAGTCTGAGGAGTCACAAACAAAATGTTTTCCCCACTAAGCAGTGGGGGAAACAGAGTGGGTGGAGTTTGCATGAGCTCTCCATCCACTGGGATGCTCAGTTCTCACCTCCTTCTACAGGTGTGCAGTGGAGAGCATCTTGTGCTCCAGCATCAACGTGTGGCACGGAGGCTGCACAGCTGCAGAAGGAAAAGCTTTGCAGAGAATCTTCACCAGCATTTTGCAGAGAGTGATGAAGGCTGCACAGAAGTCTGTTGGAGTCAGTCTCTGCACCATCACAGACATTTATACCTCCAGATACAGGAAGAGGTCCACCTGCATCATGAAGGACCCCACTCACCCAGCACACACACTCTTTGCCCGCACCCCTCAGGAAAGAGGTTAAGGAGCATTAAGTGTAGAACCACTAGACTGAGGAACAGCTTCTACCCTGAAGCTGTTAGACTCATGAATATCTAACCAGAATAATCACTGAAATATCACATCATGTTGCTGCTGATCTGTTTCATGTTGCTGCTGATCTGTTTCATGTTGCTGCTGATCTGTTTCATGTTGCTGCTGATCTGTTTCATGTTGCTGCTGATCTGTTTCATGTTGCTGCTGATCTGTTTCATGTTGCTGCTGATCTGTTTCATGTTGCTGCTGATCTGTTTCATGTTGCTGCTGATCTGTTTCATGTTGCTGCTGATCTGTTTCATGTTGCTGCTGATCTGTTTCATGTTGCTGCTGATCTGTTTCATGTTGCTGCTGATCTGTTTCATGTTGCTGCTGATCTGTTTCATGTTGCTGCTGATCTGTTTCATGTTGCTGCTGATCTGTTTCATGTTGATGTGCTCATTCGTGCTCATCTGCTCATACAGACTCATGTTCGTGCTGCTGTTGGACATAATGTTTTTTATGCTATTAGTGCTTAGTGTATTTTAGCTGATGTTTTTCTTAGTTCATATCTTAGATGGTATTACTGTTTTTCCTTTACACTTTATTGTTGGATGCAACTGGAGCCCTGTGTACCGTACATAATCTCGTTCCATCACATGTACCACATGTGGTGCGAATGACAATAAAGAATCTCGGACACCGAACTTCAATGGACACTATGTGTGACCTTATGCAAGATCATCCTCAAATCGCAGTCCTTGTTTATTCCTACAATAAAGTTGTTGTGTGTGAGACAACAACCTGTAAATACCTGAAAGAACATGTGCTTCCTCAACAACAGCGTCTACATGAGTTTGTTTGGAGATGACAGCGTGCCAAACCCAGCAGTGAAGGCCACGGTTCATCATCACCCCGCTGACAGAAACGTCACACCATGACATGCTCTTATTCACATTTGTGGCTTGTCTTCAACTTGCTTTTGTTTCATCAAATGTTCAAAGGATTTGTGCTTCTTTCAAAGAGACAACAAAGATTGTTGAGACAGCGCCATGTCAGAAAGAGTGCTGTGACCTTTGTTAGGATGTTCGGCAAGAATGACTCAAATTTTCATCACTCAAACAAAAAGGTTTGCGTTGTGCCATGTGAACTCTTATTCTTTTGATAAAACCAGAACTATGGGAACAGTTTCTCTGAAAGTCTACTAACATGATCCTCATTAATGCCACATCCGTACAAGATATGTCAAAATCTGGAGATGGACAAGAGGAGAAGGTTCTGTCTCCTCCAGAGGTTTGGTCAGTAATAAGACAGAAACAGACCTGACTCTTGAAGAAACAATGAGAAAATAAAATGTTCCCCATAAATATTCTTAGTTCTTATTGTAATTCATATGAGGGATGCGTTTGTTTGCCGGGGGACTTGGACATATACTCAGTAATTGTGAGATTCTCCTGACCTTTAGAAAGGATAACTCCAAGTTATCTACTTTCATTTTAAGTTTTAAACTTTATTAAGAACTCAAACAGAGAGCCCTTTGCCTCCTATCTAAATGTCATCAAATCTCATGAAACACTGGGGAACTCTATTCCACACTGGAGGAGTTATAAAACAAGTTATTCTTTTATTTTATAATATATTTTGTATCTCATTCGGTGAACAAACTTTTCTTTTGGAGGACAAACAGTCATGGTGTGCCCAGGGCATTTACGGTACCAGCTTACTGCCGAGGATGGAAACTGCAGTACAAACTGTCTCTGGCTTGTTTTGCTTTGGGAAATTTTCCAAAACACGATCGGGTCATGCTCTCTTTAAATAAAGGTGCTCTGTTAAAAATAAAAAATAAAAAATGTAGGGAATTTAGAAATTACAGTTTTTAAGGAACACATATCACCCAGTGCATTTCATACAAGAGCTTAAATTAATCTTACATGAAATGCCAAAGTTTTAGCTTGAAATGTATGTGATCCAATGTGATATTGCAAGATCTCTCAAAATGTGTTAAAGAGCGGATGACTCGGCTAATACTGTGTGTGGCAGTTGTGTGAGTTATACTTTGAGAAAACAAGTTAGAAAATTATTATTTTCTGAGCAGTGGCTGATATGGAGTCGTTCCAACTCAATAGGGTCATACCTCAGTAGGTTTTACAAATATTAAGTTCAAGTATCTTTATTGCCATACACATCGCATGTGGTACAAGAGGTGGAATGAAATTGTGTACTCAAGGTCCCAGTTACACCCAATAATAGCAAAGATATAAAGTATGATAAGAAACAGTACATGTATATAAGGATCTAAGATATACCGGTACACTAGATATACACTAAATGAATGCTAAACGATATAAGATATACCTGAAACACTAATAATGTAAAATAATACAGTATGTTAAACAACAGCAAGCTACAATCTGGTGTGGTAGCAGCTGGCAATCATCCCATATACTCTGAGTGCTAACTGACCACACAAGCCTATTGGAGTCAACACAGCCTGTCTGTTAGCAAAATACCCCATGAACCACTGGACAGACTTTATGAAACATTCAAAAAGCAAGCATGGGCTCTGTTTCTATAATTCATTAACCTTTGGAGTCTACCAATCAACAAAACGCCCAGGAAATACAGAAAAAAACACTGGAAAGGTTTGGAACATCCACAGTGCACCCAACCATCCCCAAACCCTGGGAAAAAAACGAATGGAATTAGTCTGCAGAGAAAAGAATGGTGTGTTCTGAATCGGGTGAGAACCGGTGTCAGAAAAACTAAATCAACTTGGTAAGGTCACCAAATCTTCATCTTTTAACCTCCTGCACCAGTACAGCCCGGTATGTATAACATCTGTGGACCTCTGTCAGGTCAATTGCAGTGCACAAACATAGCTGTCTTTCTGGTGTGACACAAATTGATGATGATATTTGGAGTCAACTCGGTTCAGTAATGTTGCCACAGCCAGTCAACCTCAGAAAACACAAAAATGGCTTTAACTAAGAAGATTTTTTACAAACATTGAGCTGAACATTTGTGGTAGCTGAGACTTATCCTCAACACATACCTCAACAGTTAGTAGATCACACAAAAACTTGTAACATCACATATGCACAATGTTAGTTTCAATGTATGACCAAAACTACTGTTACCCTTTTATAATAGGATGGTCTTAGTTTAAAACTCTGGCATGAAAATTTCCATCAAACATTTGATTCAGGAAGTGTACGCCTGACACATTCCCTCAACTGATCTCATGTTTATGTCTCTTGAGGTATTCACGTGTGTTTGCATTTAAAAGGAAGAATGCATTTCTCTTGCACTTCCCATGCCGTTTCTGTGACATATGAAGAATGAGACATGGCCGTCTTATTGAATAATTGCGTTGATGCTTGTGGCTAAGTATGCTCATGATCTCTCAAATTAAGCTGACGGATTGTGGCAGTGCATGGGAAAAAACAGATTTGGGATGTCAGGGTAGAGGCACTATACGGCCATCAGACGACCAGTTTCCATAACAAATGTGACAGAAAACTCGTAAAATTATGATAATGATTGGGTAGCGTAATAAAATCTGGATGTGTGTGAAATCATCTTTTGAAATGTTATGCTGAACCGTTCGTTGGCTGTCTGCAACTTTGGAAGACGGTGGAAAATGGAAGGATGAGGCATGAGCAACGCTGTTTTACTTTTCTTTTCCGATACGAAAAGAAATTTTAATAATGTAAAATTCCTTCCACTGTGAGCAAAATTAAAATGTCAGTGAATATTTTCTATGTACTGTAGTGTGTAAGAAGCCTTCTGTCCTTTCAATAACAGGCAGACATGAGAAAATGTTCTGAGGTATGTGTTGTGAATGACTCTCAGCTACTACCATACATCTCATTAGCTCAATATCTGTGAAACTCACAAAATTATAGTCATTTATGTGTTTTGTAAAGTGAGTGGGCTGTGGCAGCCATCTTGAATTGGACTCCAAAAGTTAATCAGTTTTTTTTTTTTGAGGACACAGACTCAGAGAGCCTAAAATAATCTCTTTTTTTAAACATCCTTTCTGTGTGCCGTGTCCTTGTATGCTACGTGCCTTCGGGTCATAACAATATACATCAAGAAATATTTTGCTATTGAACATACACATGAAAGCACAAATGCAGGGAAAGACACAAATCACATTCTTAAAAGAATGTCATTTTTTGTATCGCATACAGTACTGACATTACTATAAAATCCAAAATATTAAGAGAAGCAGATGTGTGACACCAGAGATGGTGTAGAGGCAGGGCAGCCGGCTCAGGACCAGAAGGTCCCGGGTTCGATCCCCGGTCACTGCATACCTCGTTGTGTCCCTGGGCAAGACACTTAACCCCGAGTTGCTCCTGGTAGGACTGGCTGGCGCCTTGCATGGCAGACCACCGTTACCGGTGTATGAATGTGTGTATGAATTGGTGGATGGCTGGTACTGTGAAGCGCTTTGGGGCCCCTCATAGGGGGCTGGAAAGCGCTATATAAGTAAGCTCCATCTACCATATTTTGTTTATCAACATTTTATGTTAATAATATAATGTAATTGTTGATATTTTGTATTTAAAACATGTGAGGTTCATTTACATTCTTAAACAAATTCTGCACAAAGAACATTACTGATGATGGATCCAATGAAAGGTAAAAAAGGTTTGCCATAAGAAATATTGTTTTCTACATCAACACTGCAAAATGCACGACTGAACTATTTCTATAATGAAACATTCATGTAACCCTAATATCACAAGATTTGACTTTCAGATCTGCAAACTGTATCTAAAGAGGTTCTGTGCCTAATTTCTGCAAACAGGGTGAGTTTCTCCAGGAAGATATGCAAGCGTTGTCATCACTTCACAGAAAAAGAAAAAAAAGTTGAATTATGTACCTCTGCGAAAAGGCTAATTTGGTCAAACAGTTCAGGGGGACCAACGGCAGGTTTCTGGAGCCTGTTGGACACTCTCATTCCTGCTTGCATCGATCGAAGGTGTGTGAGCTGGAGTGGGTGGTATTGGAATAGTGTGTGTGGGTGTGTGTGTGGGAGTGTGTACATTATGGCTTTGGCAGGTACAACGGACCTGAGGGGGAAAACAAGCAGGAGCGCTCGCCTTTTTTTCCAACCTTCACCCGATTAAAGGGAATGAAAAATCCATGAGCGCTCATTACAGGGGTCTACAGGTGGCTAATGAGCTGATATTTAAAACTTGTTACAAGTCGGTCCTCTCCCTCTCCTCACTTTTCGCTTTTCTTCCTTCTGTCTCTGGCTGCCCTCCAGGACAGAGCTCCTGTGTGGTGGCAGAACTGCTTCGTCTCAGCAAACTGTAAGCCAGGAACATGAAACACAGACTGCATTTCCCTAATGCCCATTTCCCCAGCCAGAAGCACACATTCAAGATAAATAACCTCAATTAAATTCACTAAATATAGTTTTTTAGGTAATATATGACTCCAATGCACAGTTTCACTTGTGTCTCTTACGGTTCACTGTTCAACGTTCTATGGCCTCGGGTTGGTGTGGCGAATTCCACTAGATGTCCTCATTAAAAATCTCCTCACTTTTTTAACCACTGTGTGATACCAAAAAAAAAAAAGGCAATCACAAAAAAGTCAACAACTCGTCTTTCACGCCAGCCGAAGCTCCACGGGCAAAAGCTGCAGCCAGGTAGATTGCCTATGGACCATAACCACTTTAGTTGCAGTGCAGAAAAAATTACCTTGATAATCTCCGGCAAGAGGCAATTCAGCAGGAAATGGTTCCCTGTGCTGGCTTGTGTATATATATATAGTCGAGGCTGAGTCTAGCTCATAATTCAGTGTGGTCATTGGCACTATTCATCGTCTGTCTGCTCAGGCAGGGCACTGGCTAAATGACAGTGAAAGCCGCAGTGGCACTTCCTCCACTGCTTTACAACTGGCAGAGACCCTGGGGCTCTATGACTGGCGTGCTGAGTGAGAACATGGCTGCCAATCACTTGATATTAATCTCCCTGTGACCAACGACAGCCGACATAAAGGGGGAAACATGAAAAGGGGAGGAGAAGAGGGGGGACAACTGGGAAATGGACCCAGCTGGTGCAAGGCTGACAAAATTAGCTGTGTGTTTGGTGCCACACACCTGCACACACATATATACAAACAAGTGAAGGTTGGTTTCACTCACAATACTGCACCGTGCAACATAATTTGTTCAGACATGAACAAATTGTTTGTTCCTAATTTGTTCGGACATGATAGTTCTGAGCATCTCACCTTGAAAAAATCCTTGGAGGAAATTGTTTGTTGCCTGAAAATATTGTGCTCAAATGTAACTTGAACACACTTACCAAAAGTGGGGGCCGAGATGGGTTGGAAGTAGGCACCCAACCGGGGACGAGAAAGTTGTGCTTTATAAATAAAGTGGTATGGTATGGTATGTATGGTATGGTATGGTATGGTACGATATGGTATTGTAATGATATGATATGGTATTGTAATGGTATGGTATGGTATTGTAATGGCATGGTATGGTATGGTACGATATGGTATTGTAATGGTATGGTATGGTATTGTAATGACATGGTATGGTATGGTACGATATGGTATTGTAATGATATGATATGGTATTGTAATGGTATGATATGGTATTGTAATGGTATGATATGGTATTGTAATGGTATGATATGGTATTGTAATGATATGATATGGTATTGTAATGATATGATATGGTATTGTAATGATATGATATGGTATTGTAATGGTATGATATGGTATTGTAATGGTATGATATGGTATTGTAATGGTATGGCATTGTAATGGTATGGTATGGTAACGATCTGCAGAAAAATCACTGCATTCGAATTATACATTTAAGGGTTTATGGCTTGCTTACTGCCCATTTCCTTTCCTTCCAGGGTTTTAGACTAAGATTAGCTTATGTTGAGAAATGGCAAAGTTGTAGCTGTTTTGGTCAACTCTTGTGTGGCGTTTCCTGCAATATTGTAAGCTCACAAGTGATATGTTAGCACTAAATGTGTTGAGGATTACTCTCAGATAGTACCTTATTAAATTTAGCTCAGTTTTTGCAAATATGACGGATATACTGTATATCCATTTTTTAGCTGAGTTTGAGTAGCAGTAGCCTGGTTAAAACCAGACCCTTGTCCTTCACTTCGCTTTGGACTAGTACAAAGCGAAGTGAAGGACAAGGGTCTGGTTTTAACCAGGCTAGAGTAGCAGTGGTGGTTACTTTAATTGAGCTAACATGTTTTAATCAGTTGTAAATCAGTTGTTCATCCAATACTTACTTTGAGGCATTCATTAAAACTTGCCCATACAAATAGGATTGAGTCAGAGAGATTTATTTGCCATTTAAATCTCATGTGGTACATGTGGTGGAACGAGATTATGTACAATACCATACCATACCATACCATTTTATTTATAAAGCACTTTAAACAGGAACAAGTCCACACCAAAGTGCTGGACAAACAAACACGCAACACATACAATGAAGTACAACATGAAAAACATAAAAACATTGCAGATCATAAATCAAACGATCCAGTACACATCAGCTGGCATTGAAAGCGATGGAGTAGTAGTGAGTTTTTAACCGGGATTTGAAAACCGAGAGGGAGGGGGCCTGTTTGATGAGCAGCGGTAACTCGTTCCAGAGTCTTGGGCCTGCTACAGAGAACGCTCTGTCACCCCTGCGCTTAAGGCGAGTTTCTGGAACTATTAAGAGTACCTGATCCTCTGACCTCAAAGCACGTGGAGGAACATATGGGTGTATCAGATCCGAGAGATAGGCGGGGGCGAGACTGTTCAGCGATTTGTAGACATACATGAGAATTTTGAATTGGATTCGAAGATGAACCGGTAGCCAGTGAAGGGAGGCCAAGACTGGTGTAATGTGCTCTCTTTTGCGTGTGCTGGTTAAAAATCGGGCAGCTGCGTTCTGAACCAGTTGTAATCGTGCATATACATGCTACAAAAACAACTTTCTCAAAAACAACACACTGGTGTCAAAGAATGCTACTTACCTAATATTAACCCTTTATATTTTTGGAGGGTCAGTCGGATAGTCGAACCTCGGATTCAGGAGGAGCAGTGTGGTTTTCGTCCTGGTCGTGGAACACTAGACCAGCTCTACACCCTCAGCAGGGTCCTGGAGGGTGCGTGGGAGTTTGCCCAACCAGTTTAAATGTGCTTTGTGGACTTGGAGAAGGCATTCGACCGCGTCCCTCGGGGGGTTCTGTGGGGGGTACTCCGGGAGTATGGGGTACCAGGCCCTTTGATATGGGCTGTTAGGTCCCTGTACGACCGGTGTCAGAGCATGGTCCGCATCGCTAGCAGTAAGTCAGGCTCATTTCCGGTGAGAGTTGGACTCCGCCAAGGTTGCCCTTTGTCACCGATTATGTTCATAACTTTTATGGACAGAATTTCTAGGCGTAGCCAAGGTGTTGAGAGGATCCGTTTTGGTGGCCTTAGAATCGCTTCTCTGTTTTTTGCAGATGATGTTCCACACATGTTTTGCAGATGATGATCCTATTGGCTTCATCAGATCGTGATCTACAGCTTTCGCTGGAGCGGTTTGCAGCTGAATGTGATGCGGCCGGGTTGAGGATCAGTTCCTCCAAATCCGAGGCCATGGTCTTGAGCCGGAAAAGGGTAGCATGCCTTCTCCGGGTCAGGGAGGAGGCCTTGCCCCAAGTGGAGGAGTTTAAGTATCTCGGGGTCTTGTTCACGAATGAGGGAAAACTGGAGCGTGAGATCGATAGGCGGATAGGTGCAACGTCCGCAGTGAAGCGGGTGATGTACCGGTCTGTCGTGGTGAAGAGAGAGCTGAGTCAAAAGGCGAAGCTCTCAATTTACCGATCGATCTACGTTCCCACCCTCATCTATGGTCATGAGCTCTGGGTTATGACCGAAAGAACGAGATCTCGGATACAAGCGGCTGAAATGAGTTTTCTCCGCAGGGCGTTTGGACTCTCCCTTAGAGATAGGGTAAGAAGCTCAGTCATCTGGGAGGGACTCTGAGTAGAGCCGCTGCTTCTCCACATCAAGAGGAGCCAGTTGAGGTGGCTCGGGCATCTGGTTAGGATGCCTCCTGGACGCCTCCCTGGTGAAGTGTTCCGGGCATGTCCCACCGGGAGGAGACCCAGAGGAAGACCCAGGACACGCTGGAGGGACTATGTTTCTCGGCTGGCCTAGGAACGCCTTGGGATTCCCCCAGAGGAGCTACTCCAAGTGGTTGGGGAGAGGGAAGTCTGGGCCTCCCTACTTAGGCTGCTACCCCCGCGACCCGACCCCGGATAAGCGGAAGAAAATGGATGGATGGATGGATTTTTGGATGACACCATTTTGTTAATA